>VZTT01025605.1:0-17094 GCA_013400855.1 Buphagus erythrorhynchus | reverse complement strand
ATGTACAGCATTCTGAAATAGAAAGCTTGCAATCTTTCCTCTTACACAGTGTAGAAAATAAAACCTATACATTTTTTCACAGTATACGTGTGTGGCTCTATGTAAATAACAACCCTTGAAATATAATAATACTTATTAATGAATGCTTATATAAAATATCACCTTATGACATCAATCCAAAAAAACTGTATTGCTAAACATGCAAATAAATGAATCATATAATTAAAGGATGTACTGATTCAAAGAAGTTGGCCAGAGAATTAGGATGAGTAGCTTTTCAAATTATTTCAACCTATCATATCAATATGAAATAAATGTAAAAAAAAAGAAAAATCTCAGCTGTTATTAACTTAAATTACCTCCAACCATATTCTGAATGTGCAAGCAATAAAGGTGAAAATTAATCTCACTAAATATAAGCCATTTAAAATTAGCCAGCTGCTGTAAGGTAGTTGTCAAGTCTTTCTCCAAAACGTCAGCATCATGAATCTCCCAGTCTTCCATCTGCCAGCTCTGGCCAGACTCCATTATTAAAAGCACCACAGTTCTTCATGACAATTACTTAACTTTTAAAATTCTTCATTACCAATGAACAATATTGAAGTTTTAACTTACTTTCAGTCTGAGAGTGAGATTTGTACCTCAGATTTAAAAGTCCTTCATAAAGTCAAGCTTTCGTGCAGAACATCTGGTAGATAGAATATTATTAGGATATTCAAAGAAGAGATTGTCTTTCTAATTATAAAGCTTTATGGATTTGAAATACCCTGCTAAAAATAGTCACAATTCGATCCAATCATCATTAATTACACAAACTGTAATGAATTTTGAACACAAAGGAAATATGACAGTATTATTTATTTGGAATTTAAAAGTTTAGCATCAAATGCATCAAATCAGCAGCACCTTTAAATAACATATTCCTTGGTAAATTCTCATGAAAAGTCATTCACAATGAGTAAATGAGGTAGCTTCATCAATATTAACAGAACAGAGTCCTTAATAAGTCGGGTGTCTGAACATCATGTTAGTGGAATGATCCAGCTTTAGCTGTGGAATTGCAAAAATACTTCCATGATTCATAATATTTTCTAAGGCACATTTTTTTCAGGTATAGAGTATATTTTCTCACATGTAACTTCATCTCATGGGTTTTTTACACATCCATTGAAGGTTAAAACAAATTTCCTGCTCCATTTTTACCCCCAAGATGGCACAGTCTCATTCTTAGTGGGGCTTCAATTGCCTAAATTTGCTACATGACTGTCAAAATCATTAAGAACTGAATTTAATGTGTATTTCAGGATCTCTCTGGCAAATGCTTTTAATTTTATACATGTCATGTAAATCCATAAAACAGCATGATCTAAAACTCCTAACAAACTTATTAATGAATATTTAAATATGCATGTGTTGTGTAGTTTTCAGTTAATTATATAGCAATATTGTCTCATATACACCTTAATTAAATTAATTATTGATTAGTGCACTTTCCACTGATATTCCATTAACACACAATAACTGTCTCTTTCTATCTGGGTGAAGTTTTAATTAATTAAAATGTGGCTGGAAGTGCAAAGTTAAGGAAACCAATTCAACAGCAGAATCATTTAAATTCAAGTATGTGAGTAAGAGTAAAAATGTTAATTACATTAAAAAAGAAGAATTAGCCTTGAAACTACTTTGGCAGTTTGAAGTAATTGATTTAATAAAGGATTTCTAAAGGACTACAGTTTTAACAGCAGTAAGAATAAATCTGTGTATGTGGCAATATAGGAGAATTCTTGAAGTATTATTGTTGTATTTGTAAGATTATATCCTTGCTTTATTTCAGACAGAATCTCTCATATTTTAAGCAGCATCATAGGTTTCTAAATATTTCATTATGACTGTTTATTTTCAAACTGATCAGCTATAAGCTATTTCAATCGGTTGATGCTGTAATTCTCATATGATCTGGCAAATAATTCACAGTGCTTTTATGTTGTCATTAACTGTCACATTTCTTGAGTTAAATATGAGTCCTGTCAATTGAAAGTCAAGAAGCTGCTTCTAAATTTCTCAATTTCATTAGCAATTGATTCAAATCACTTCCATAAAAGAGTCTGGATTGACATATGAATTGCAGTGGTTCCACAGTTTAGTGATTAATTAAGCAGGCTATAAGCCTCACATTCAGCTATTTATTAATCTTAAAATTCTTGCTTCATTATACAAGGCTTTCTAATTATTACATGTAAATACTGTATTTATCTTTTCTGAATTTTAAAAGAAGTTAATTGCTGGGAAAAAAATAAAAACTCTTTTTGATTGATAAAGCTGTTGCATCAATAACAATCATCCATAGGCAGACCTGAAGCACTGTTAGAACTCTTTGACAAAGTGGACTGTAAAAGGAAGTCAACTTGAAATAAAAATACACACTTATTTTAAAAATTAAAAGTAATGTCAGCCGGTGATGCTTAAGCCATTTTTGCTGCAACAGTGCAGTTTATACACTGAACCATGTGTTTCATGCTTGTCTGTATATCCTTCATGTGATATGATACATACTTTGAATGAAAGCAAACCAAACTTAAACCAAACCCCTTCTGTTCACCTAGTCAGTAAAGAAAATTGGATGGAAAATTGACTTATGTTCAACCAGACAAAAGCCATATATGTAATATACAAGAGAGTAGCTTGATTATTTGATAGCAACTCACTGATTTGAATAAAGTTTTAAGTTTGAATAATACAGTATTTTTTTTTCTTTTTTGAAGTAGGAATCAATCAATATAATTATTCACTTGAATACTTCCCTTTTCTTGAAAGTAAAACTGTGTCACAGTGACTCACCCAAATGGTGACAAATTAGTTTGCTTGGTGTCCATTGTTTCAACAAGCATCTACAAAAAGAGAGATTACAGAATTCCCCTTTGCTAATCTTCAGTTCCAGAAAACTTCTCCTAATAATATTAAAAGGCAAGTTCATTTTTGTTTGAACTGTTGTTTTACTCAGATGCTAGGCCCAGGTCCATGCTACATTCATGATAAACCTATTCTAAGATATAGTGTTCACTTTATAAAAACGTGATCTTTTCAAAGGAAGACTGAGGGAGATGAGGGCATTCCACTGCATGGTGAAACTGCAGAGATCCATGGAAATGCCTGCCTGGAAAGGCTGATAAAGGATGAGAGTTGCAGAAGCTCTGATACAGCAGGTCCTCAACAGCAGCTCACAGCTGCATCAGCAGAACACAAGCCCCAGCAACAGTTCAGAGCACTCTCTGCTGAAATTAGATTTTTTAAATCAACTGCCAGAGGCATGTAAGATTGTAAATCTCATACACCTCTAGTGTCAGTTAAATGCCTTAAGCACCTTTGAAAATCCCACCCTGGCCTGTTCTGTCCATTGGCTGTACTAAAAAGCACCATATGTGGTTTGATAACTATAAGCAACCTGAATTTCAGTTTTTCATCTCAAGATGTCTTCTTGAGAGAACAAATTGATTTTGTGGATTAGCAGTTTTAAGCTTATGAAGAGCACAGGTAGAGGTTCCTAGCAGTTTGGGGGTGTGCACAATTAAGGCTATGCTGAACAGGCTAACCTGTCCAGGACTGGGGTCTTATGGCAGCACTGATTTATTTCTGTACCTTTTTTGGAGCAGGGCTGGCAAGACTGCAGTGAACTGGGTGTCTCAGCATTTGTTCTCACTTTACTCTTGCAGTGGCAAGGCTGACACAGCCTTACACATCTCTAGCATTTCACAGCCAGTGACAGAGTCATATTCACAGAGGAAAAGTTTTCCCCATCCCGCATGACAGCAACAACTTCAGTAAAAACTTTAAGGGTCTATTGTTTTCAAGACATTAATATTATTGGAATGGAGATACCAGATCAACCTGTCTTCACAGTCAGAAACTTTCACTTGCACTCTTTTACTTCTACCTCCTAAATGAATCCAACATTAATCAGGCTCACTACACTTGCAATTTAGCATTGTATTGTATTTTACAGCCTTAGGGAATGCAAAGAAATAAATTCAGGCACTCGTCATTTAGAATTACAATAATTAAGTTTGCTTGAAAACAAAAGGTATAAATTAATAGGATTCAAAACACCACAAATAGCTCCATGTGGTTAGCTTCAGGTGTCATTACACGGTGCCATTGCCCACAGGATTGCTGCTTCCACTGGATACATCCCATGAGAACTAATACAGCAGTTTCATTTAATTGGTCTATATACATTATTCATGTGACTCTGTGATAATTCTGGATTCATTAGAGGGGAAGGGGCAGCAGGCTTCCTCACTACAGAACACACAATGCTGAACCTAAGTTACAGCATCATTCTAAACATGAGAGATTACAGGAATTGTGAAAAAGAAAGAATTGACAAATATTTTAGGGAAGAATAGTAAAGAATAATTTGATTTCTTATGGCAGAAACAAACTTCTGAAGGTAATGAAAATGTAATATCAAGCTTTAGTACAGCCTAGGACCTCCAAAGACTCATGTTACATTTATTAGATGCTTGTCTTCTGAAAGACATACCCAGACATGAGCATGATGATTCCATCACAGTGCATCTTTTTTCTCCCTGCCTCACTTTTCACCACAGAGAGCTTCAAAGATACTGGTAGGACATCATAACACCACTGGCTGCACCCATGGCCAGGTGGAGAGACTTCCATCCACTATAAGAAATATGCAGTTATCCAGTCTCTTGAGTTTTCTACAAAGGTATCTGGGAAAGAGACCAGTAAATGTCCTGTAAGTCATACTAACTCTACTTGATTTTGTAAACAAATCTTAGCCTGGCAGATAAACAGAAATGGAAATTATAGTGGTTTAAAGTCCATCTAGCCCAAAAGATGCATTTTAAAATTTATTCAAAGCACAGAAGAAACAAGATTGAGGATAGAGACCAACTTGTTGGCCCTTATGTATAAAAAAACTTCAAGTCTGTGATTCTGAGTATTGTTTAAGCAAATTACGTTGAGTTTTTCACAGCTTTGAGAAATCACATTCATGAGCTGTTACTCTAACTACTTCAAAGTAAATGCTGTTTTCCTTTTGATTAAAATACAATATTGCACAGTCTTTACACAAACTTGCCATGAATATTTTAGTATATGATTTTACAGCTATCATGGACACGTGATTTACTGAGGAAAGTGCAAGATTAATGCACACCTGCATGCCTTATTCAGAAACATTTCAAATGAGCCTGCAACCTGCACACAGTGATCAAACACCAGCAAGAATTAGAACACACTCTGGTTGTCATAAAGTGAACTGATTGTCATCTAAATGAGATTTGGATTTATAAGATGGCATTAATAATGAAATACTTTCTGCATTCCAATATAAACAGATATTTAGATCACAGATGGTAATCGCCTTAACTGTTACAGTCAATTGAGTGAATAATGCAATCTATAACAGAGTTCACAGATGAAATGGAATTTGTAGTTGTTAATTTTTACTAAGAATTCAAAGAAGACTTGCATGTCGAAAAAATATGCAATAAAAACAATGTCTCCTATTTCCTCTCTATTTTAATTCATGTTCACATAATAAAATAGAAAAACATGTTTGGTTTATATGGGGAAAGGAGACATGGAGAAGTGATTTGAAGTCAGATTGTGCATTAAGAGCTATGAGATATATACATTCTCATCTGCAATGTATAACAGACTTAGCTCTATTTACTCTCACTGTCAGCACAATCAATAAATAACATTTTCCATGACACAACGTGGTGAGCTGCAAGACAGTATCAGCAAAGGCTCTTTTCCTTTCCCTCCTGACAGGTGTATCTACTCTTTGCTGTGTGGTAGAACACACAGAAAAATTTTAAAGACTGCTACACCCCAACAGAAAATGAAACAAACCCATCATATAATTCTAAGGAAATGTCTGTTCTCTAAATTGTATGGTGCATAGACATAGCCAAAAAAATCACCAAACATAGTCTCTCACCACAAAAAATTTCAATGTGCTACCCAAATTTTCTAGTGAGACTACACGTAGTTAATCTGAGCAGCTTTTCTCTTTATAAATTTAGAATATGAAAAGGTATTGAAAGTATTCTTAAAAATAGAGTTTCAAAGAGTGCAGAAAAAAACCCCAAGCAATTCAATAGAAAACACAGAAACAGAATGGAGACATTGCAAAAGAAACTGATCAATGTAGTAACAAGATATTTAAATTAATAAATCAAACTCCAGACTTGATCTTGAGTTTGATGTGCCTGTTAGTTGTTCACATTGACCCAAGAGAGGAAAGTAAAGCCAGGAATCCTACCACAAGAATTATGCTTACTCTTGCTTTAAAAAGTAGTTACAACATATCCTTGACAACCTGGAAGGTTGTTCTGTCAGGAATATCTTGAGAATTCCTGCTTGAGGAACAAAGGGGGTGTGTGTATGTGTATATATATATATATATATAATGTGATTCCCTACTGCGTAGCCACAGCCACAGCTACGGACATTGTGCCAAGCTTTAGACTTTACACTGCACCTGCTCCCTCACCCCGGTTCTGAGCTGTGCCTCACCCACCATGTCCCATGTCCCATGTCCCATGGGTGCTGGGAACTGCCAGAACACAGCTGCTGTCTCCTGTGCCCACCCCTGCTCTCTTCCAGGACACCTGCTGAGATGGTCATAACTTAGGTTCAAACAACCAAATGCAGGAAAAGACTAAAGAGCTCATAAGGTGTCCTGCTGAATGGAAAAGAGCAGTAGACTCCCCCAGTAACAAATGAAAAGTAGCTTGGAGGGCAGTGCCATCAAAGTAAGAGCTGAACTTCAGCCCAGATGCTGGATGCAAAGTCCTGCATAAGTTTTTATGAGTAAATAACAGCTTGTGCTGTCCCTCTGCATTAGGGGAATATAAAAAGTTCAATGTAAGAATCAAAAAACTTGGGAAATATAAAAGAGCAAAGAGCCAAAAATAAAGTTCTATATAGTAACGATTTTTTATTGCAATGAATTATTATGCAATGATAATATATGATTCTGAATGGCACAGAGAGAGCTAGGTCCATTCCCTATGGTTGCCTAAAATGATTTTCCACTGCAACATTAATTATGGAAGATCAGTTAGAGCCACAAACATTAAATAATTTATATCCTCTCCTTAAAAAGCCAACCAACCAAAACCAAACCCCAATGCACTGTCCAACTACCCTTAGTTATCCTAGAAAAGTTACATTTTCAATGAAAAATTCAGAGGAATAGTGTTTATATTCTTACTCTCCAGGATCTTCNAATAATAATAATAGTAATAATAATAAAAATAATAATAATTTTTAAGGTCCTACAAAATTGGCATTTAGGAAAACTTCTTCCAAATGTAAAAACATCCACTTCAATTCTTGAACAAGACCAAGGCTACTTTTAGTAGATTGGCAATAAAAAATAAAATAAAATTAAGCCTAAATATTCTATTTTAGCCTAAAGGGTCTCATTCAAAGCTATGTATTGAAAAAAATAAAAAAGGTGATTACACTCCTAATTTCAGTGCCATTAAGGGCCACTTTGGCTGCAAGCCCTATCCCTCTATGCTAAATCAACATTCTGATGCCATATAGGTATTTTGCAATATGCTGAGCTTTCACTTTTAAGAACATTTCATTTCAAACTAATACAATAATCCCACATTTGCTCAGTCTTTAATTTGAATTGCAGGTAATGTAATATGGATGTAGCAGCAAACATACTGTCTACTAGCAGTTTTACACTGAACGTTTTCTGCAGTCTGGAATTTTAATATTATTTAACAGAGTGCCTCATAATACTCCTTCAAATTCAAACACTTCTACTTGCACGTAGTACATATTCTTGTCTTTTCCTGTCTGATTTCTTTGTATAGAAACACATTTTATTTAATACATGAAATATGTATATAGCTCACACATAAATACTTTCTGAATGTGTAAGATTAACACCTAAAAAATTTTAAAATTTGGAATACTACTAAATATATTTATTTGTGCCTGGTTATTTAATGTTGACAACTTAAGGCTGTATTTTTACTAAGCAAGAAAGCATCTGTAGCATGAGAGGTTTGTTTGGAAGAGGTTTGTTTGGCAGGTTTGTTTGCAAGAGGGAAGGAGAATTCCTGGTTCTGTTTTCCCTTCTGTGTAACAAGCAACTGCCTGTGTATGGGCCCGAATGAAGAAGATGAAGGAACCTTTTTTTTTGTCTCAATCAGATGATTTCTTCTATATTATAGAACCAAGTATACCTTTGCACCTTTGAAAGTCAAAAAATGAAGGCATTGCTTCCTTACCATGTCAGACCCTGACTTGTTCCAGGGCTTACTCACTGCATTTTCTAGGTAATGTTAAACTACAGTTATCCAGAACTTTCATAGTCACAACAGAGGACTAGGAAGTTCCAAGAAAATAATAAAAAAAAAAAGCTCAGAATGTGGGCCTGAAAAATATTTTCTAAGCCAGAATTCTTTATATAAACTTAGACTGGCTCAAGTAAAGAGCATATTCTAAACCAAAAAATTTTCTTAATGTGAAGTGAACATTTCCCATGTTAGGAATGACCCCAGGGGACAGAAAGAAATAACTAAAAATGCAAATACAGGAGCACATATTCTGCCTCTCAAGAATACCTCTTCTGAAAAGAATTAGGGACATTCTATATTTGGGAAGTACTTATTCTTTTCCATTGAAAGGGAAAGGCAATCATCTCTGACCATAGTACAGCATGTGAAATTGCCAATCACTGGGAAAAACCTTAGATGGTCACAATTTTTGTTCTAGATGATGTTACTGGAAAACCTTCCCAGTTTGTGTTCTGAGATATAAATCTTTCAAAGACTGTGATTTTTGCACATCTTTCCTAAAGGCAAATGCCACAAAGAGCCTTCAGTAGCCTGTGCTGTGAATGAAGTGCTAAGGCACTCTGACAATACCTCAGATAACTTAGAATCAAAGCAGAAATATTAATGACTCTGTGATCAGATAAAAACTGATTGCAATGTGTGGGGAAGTATTACTCAGTACTTCCTCAAACACTGTGAAAGGCATTTCATTATTTATTAGGTTAAACAAGAAAGTCAATAAGACACTTCTGTCAATAACCTAAACTACTAGCTGAAGATTGGATGATTGTGTATTGGATTGAATGGAGAGAAATGGTAAACTACTGCAGCTAAGCACTGATTCCAACATCTCCTGCAGTCAGATTTCTTATGATATAATACATCCTAGGCTTGGGCAGCCTTGCAACACTTAAGATGAAGGGTGAAGAGTAAAACTGAAATAATTCTTAATTTTCAAATAAAACTCCCTTTTCGTAAAGTGCTTCTTCTATGGCACCATTCTTTCATTTGCTGCCCATGGCCCCTAGATAAGAGCTCAGCCTGTATTGACATGTTTTCAAACAGTATTTTCCAATTACTAAGCTGTGTATGAAAGATGATTCTTCACGTAAAAAAACTCTGAAGATTTTCTTTTCTTCTCATCAAAAATCAATGTACAGGAAATTGCTCAAATTTTTCAGAATAACCACTTTTGTTGCAGTTTAATCATCAGACCTAGCCTGCAAGACAGCCTGCTATACTAACTACCTTTTCCAAGGAAACAGCTATTGTGTCTTCCAACCTGTTAGAATTTTTCCTTTCATATCAGTGTCTCTTTTTCACTCTTTTTTGCCTAAATCACTGCTGGAGCCATGCTTGTTTCAACCAAATGTGGTGTACTAAGAAACTAATTTCTAGAGACAGTAAAGATCACACACTCAATATACCAAACACAAGAAGGAAATGGCTGAGAAAAATATGCTTGCACTGAACAAGTGAGAATTTAGAATTGTGAGCTGTGAGATATGTCTTCCACTTGCCATTACCCTAAAGCTACAAGGAAAGAGGGAAAAAATATTAGTTACAGCTGCTACACTTTCAACATGGTGAAGAAAATGTTCCATATATTACCTAACCCTCCTCTCTCCAAAATGCTGTTTTTCCTTATGGATATATACGTCTCAGGTATGAGGGTTTTTTTCCCCCCATCTTGGTTTTCTTATTTCTTTCTTCAATTAGAATCATCCTAAATTTCTTGCAAGCAACCTAGCTCAAAGAGGAAAAATTAGAAAATAAACAGTGGCACTTTCTTCCTTCAAAGTAAAGAAGCTACCTGAGCCATAAAATATCAAATCAAGGCAGGAAAGTGCCCTAAGCAGCCACAGCCCTTCTGTTGCTGCTGGCCAAGCTACACAGAACTACCTGTAAATTTTGTAAGTCTGATGAATCATCAGTGATTAATATTATTGAGATGCAATGCACTTCATTGAAATATTCAGTGTCTCATATCAGTGTCACGCACCAGAGCATTAATGGGATCAAGATGCAACAATAATAGTTTCCATGACAATGCAGCACATGCTTTCAGCAGCACCTCCCTGGGTAAACAGTAATCCTTCAGAAAAACAAGAAGGTCATTACAGCAACTTGTCAAATCAATGCAGAGAGTGTCTGAGCCGATTAAGGCATCTTCTCTCAGCTCTGACATGGTGTCAATAGTACTGGGCCACTAGTGCTCAGTCAGATGACTGAAGTGAAATGCCCATCAGTCAGGGAGCTGAGGTGGACTAATGATTCCCTGTGCTGCCTATTAGAACTACATGACAACTCAATCCTGTTTGCTTAAAAAAAAAAAGAAAAAAAAAAGAAGTGACCTTGTTGCTTTGTTTGAAGCTGAATTAAATTGACAACAGCAGCTAATCTTTACCTTGGGCGATTAACAGAATTAAAGTACAACAACAAAGGCACACAAGGTTTTATGCTTTATATTCTTAGTTTGATAAAGCTTGTAGTCTACTAGGGTCTTTGCAATCAAGTACATTGTAAACATGTATTCCAAGCCAAGCTATATTTGAATGGATTTGAATTAATCTGTTTGTAAGAAGACACTATTTTGAGTGAGTAAATGTGCAGGGACAAGGCATGGTCTAAATAGAGTAATAATCAGCCAGTGGTTTAAAAAAAAAAAAAAAAACAACAAGGAAAACACAACTGAAAGAAATTTTCAAAGGAAATGTTTAAGGGAAAAAAACTACACATGTGGGTGCTACACCAGGTAAGGAAAGGATATAGTCAAGAAGAATATTACTTTAAAAATGCTTTAGAGCTGTAGCTTTTAGTGTGAATTCCCCGTGTCATATTTTGTTCTCCAAAATGCAGGACTACAGTATGAACCTTATTATTTTACCACTATCATGAGAATATTTAACAAACATTCAGTATAAAGTAAACATGCACAAGTATGTAGGTATACATGTTTTCCACCTAAGGCCATTCTAAAATTATAAGCTTGATGAAAGTCCTGATGTCTGCATCATGTTTCTCAGCAGTTTATCAGTTTACATTACTGACCTACTCAATCAAGAGGAAAACAGAAGTGATGAGGGGGAAATAAGAATCCTGGGCAGAATGTTTTATCTATGCTAAAGAAAAAATCTGAGTTGTTAGTAAAACTGGGAGATTATCTTTCTTTATTCCTTTCATTCACATATTTCCTTAAAGATGCACTTTTTACCCACAACATTGGTAGCAAAGTTGATTTGACTTCAACCTGTGAGGTTTCTGAAAAATATGTACCAAACCATTGAGCTTGAGTTTCGGATTGCACCAAGGAAAAGGACAAAGAAATGTGCAGCTGCCCAAATTCTTTTCACTGAAGTCTCAATACCCAGCAAAGCCACAGTTAATTGATGTTGCTGGACTTTGAAACAAAACATCATTTCAAGAGCATATATCAGATGATGTGAATAGGGTTCAAATTTACAGAAAATCTACAGTGTAAAAAAAAATGATACAAAGCCTGTAGAAAACCTGCTGCAGAGCAACAAGCATGATGAGGACAAAGGGGATTTATGTTTACCAAGACATAAGTCATTGGAAGGACTAAATAGCTCAAGGGACTGGTAGTGAGTTTGAAAGCTTTTCACCTCTTAGTATCAAACTCAAATCTAGCCCCAAGCTGTAGCTATTGAAGGTCATTATCGTCCAGTGGCTGTTCAATACTGTGAAAACAGCCCAATTCTCACCGGACAGGGAGTCACATTTCAAAGACAGCAGCATTTCTGAGGTTCATTAGAACCCATAATTTTGGTTTCAGCATAGAGCACTTTATCAGCTGCTGAGCATCATGCCTTCCAGAGGCTGACAGATCAGACAGGGAAAGTTTGCAGTGCTGCCACTGTGATAGCCGAGCTGCATGCAGCACAGACTTTTATCACTATGTCTCAAATCTAGCAGGCTTTGAACTGTAACTGCACAAGTTAGAAAATGTAGAATACATTTAAATATTTCAGTGTTTGATTCTGGTTTTATCCAAAAGGCAGTGACAATTTTAAAACAGTGGCTCACTCACACAATCTCAAATAGCAAAAGACAAGCTTTTAAGGGTGAATTTCCACCAGCATTTGCAGTGAAAGCAAGCCTTAGACAGGAAATACACAAGCTTAGACTTCCTCTTGAACTTGTCATTCTGGGCTATAAACAATTTATTACTGGTGTATCATATGTAGTTATATGTGCAATGCTTTCTTCAGTTCTTTCAATATTAGTTTTTATATTGTGTATTTCTCCACACCACTTGACAACTGTGCTCTTACCTTAGTTAATTTTGCACAAAAGGTTCACATCAGAGTTCAGTTTTACATAATTGGGTAAAGCACACACATGCCAGTAAATCTCTGCAGTTTGCTTTCAGGCAAAGTAAAAATCTGCTATTCCAGAATAAATTTAACTTTGTAGCATGGAATTTCCAGTGATATAGATAACCATATATTATAATTTTGATGCTTTGCATAGAAGATTGTCTGGATAGAACCACAGGAGTTTACAATGCCCTGTCTGTAGTGTCCCAGTATGCTCTGAAAGAGTTTGACAAAGTACAGCTACAAAATACAGAATACAGCTAGGAATATTCCCTTGGGGTACTAGATCTGTACAACCCAATAGCAAGAATTAAAAAGTATTAAGGTCGTCCACAGGGGAATGATTTAATTGTAGGTTGTTAATCAAGCTGACCATGTTTCACTAATCTTGAATTACTTGTAATCTGACAGTACATGCACATATGAGAAAGAACACTGGAGAAAGAAAGGATTTTATATTTTAATTCTCAAATGTGACTAAGAGCTCTCTCATTTTATATGATGATTGAAACTCCATTTCAAGTTAGCCAAAATATAATGAGGTAAAATGATCTATTTCTACATGCAAATTAAATCTGATGGGATGGTAGATCATTCTAAAAAAGAAATTACAACAACAGAAAAAAGAAAGCTGATTTTCTTAAAATTAAATGGTATTTTCCTGTTNCAGAGGAAGTTCTAAAGAATGTTTGTTGGAGAAGAGTTTTGTGAGCAGTGTATCTCTTGGCATGATGCTTTACATATGCCTATTCAAAATTCTTTCTGAAACATTGCTGCTATTTAAAATATTAAAATTAATTTAAAAAAAAATCTGTAGTACATAATTCTTTCAAAGCCACNTTTAATTCTCAAATGTGACTAAGAGCTCTCTCATTTTATATGATGATTGAAACTCCATTTCAAGTTAGCCAAAATATAATGAGGTAAAATGATCTATTTCTACATGCAAATTAAATCTGATGGGATGGTAGATCATTCTAAAAAAGAAATTACAACAACAGAAAAAAGAAAGCTGATTTTCTTAAAATTAAATGGTATTTTCCTGTTAAGAATGAGCTTCTAGAAGACATGAACTTTTATTTGTGATACTATATGGATCTTGAAACCCAATTAGGAAGAGGCATTCCTTTCAGGTTTTTAACAAGCATAGATAGCATCAAAATTGAGTCATTTCCTGATTGTTAGGCAGGTAGTTCATAATCATCAGTGATGACAATTACTGTCTCTGTCATGAGACAGTATTTAATTTTAATTTTAATTTATATATTGCCATCACCAACCAGAAGAATTAGTGAGAAAAGATATNCGGACCTTTGTTGGGTAAATCTAGATTTATTTGTTCAGTGTAAAGAAAGTGTACTTTATTTTGAAGGCAGAATTTGAGGATATTTGTATATGCCTTCTTTAAAATCTTGAATTTACTTTGGAGGTTTAAATAGTCTTAGTAAAAATCATAGGATCACAGAAGGGCCAGGTTGGAAGGGCCCACAGGGGGTGAGTCTGGTCCCACCTCCCTGCTCAGGCAGGGCCACCCCAGTGCACACAGCAGCGGATTGTGTCCAGACAGCTCTGGAATATCCCCAGTGAGGGAGATTCCACAGCCTCTCTGGGCAGTCTGTGCCTATGTGTGGTCACTTGCACATTAGAGAGATTCTTTCTAATGCTCACGTGGAAGTTCCTGTGCATCAGGGTCTGCCCACCACCTCCTGTCCCATTGCCCAGCACCACCGAGCACAGCCCAGCTCCATTTTCTGACACCCTCCCTTCAGACACTTAGAGGCACTGCTGAGGTCCCCTCTCAGTTATCCCTTCCTGAGGCTGAGCAGATCCAGCTCCCTCAGTCCATCCTCCTAAGACAGACACTGCAATCCTAATCACCTTTGTCCCCCTCTGCTGGACCTGCTCCAGGAGCTCCATGGCTCTCGTGTCCTGGGGAGTCAGAACTGGACACAACATTCCAGATGCACCTCACCAGGGCTGAGTAGAGGGGCAGGATCAACTCCCTTGACCTCTTGGCAATGTTCTTCATATCCCCAGGATTCTCTTGGCCTTCTTGGCCACCAGGACACACTGCTAGATCATGGACAGCTTGTTGTCCACTAGGACCCCAAGGTCCTTCTCCACAGAGCTGCTTCCCTGCAAATCAGCCCCCAATGGTCTTCAGACTGTTATAGGCACTGAAGAATGAAAATCTTTTTAAAGGGAGACTCAGATTTCTGTGAATCTTCAAGAGTTCTGCTTCTGTTTTGCGTATTTGTACTTACAGAAATTGTTTTGTATCCATTATGTGTGCATACTAGGGGCATACATCTAATGTTAAAAAACCTAAAAATGAAGTCATTAAGGTTGTAAGAACTTTCTGAATATGTCAGCTTAAGATGCTGTTGCACAAATTCTGTTCTCCCTACTAAATGCTCTCATGCTCCCATCGGATGTGATGTAATGGACAATAGTGTTTATGCCCATGAAACCATGCAGCCCAATGGGAATCATAACAGAGAACTTGTAAGCATTGGCAAGGTTTTGAATGACTGTAATTAAGTAACCTCCTTCTCCTCTTGTGTTCCACCATGACAGCTGGGGTCAGCTCCAACACTCGAGTCCCTAAACATAAATGTCAGGGGATGTTGGCAGGAAACTCTTAGCAAAAGCCCTTCACCTTTGGAATTTACTTCTCTTATTACAGCTTTGATAGAGCCCAGGTCAGCTGACAATCAAGATGTAGAGCAAGACCTCTTCATTAATGCTTCCCAAAAGAGTCATAAAATGCCTTTTAATGTGCTATTGTGACTAATTAGTTACTTAATCACACTAAATTAAATAAGAAACTGTATTCTGAATTCCTACATTTTTAGACGTAACATACATGGAAAGAAGCATTTTTTTTCTTTTTTTTCAAATCCATCAAAAACCTCCGAGAGAAGCTGTATATTAAGAGGTTGAATGGAAGGATGACTGAAACCACAACAGACACACAATGTTTACATCTGTAATGAGAAAAGCAAAGAAAATATACAGTAATGAGGGGTAATTTAGAGAATAATCAAAGTAATATTGTAATGACTACAACCAGCATATCATGCCTGAAGGGAAATATCCTGAAGGGATATCTTGCCTAAAGGGATGCAGTCTATACCACAAAAGCTTGGAGCCATTGAACCCCCTAGAGAAAGATGATAATGGTCGTACATAAAGTATAATTTATTTACAATTTGAGGAAGGCTTCCATCAAGTCCCTAATGACAGGCTCACTAGTTACATTAAAAGCTGTGCTGATTCTGATAAAGGCAAGAAGTCAATAAAGTAGGCAAAAGGAATCTGCAGTACAAGGAGAAAATGGATGTTGCTTACTAGGCAAGAATAGAAATAGAAACCTGGATAGCAACACAGACTTTAAAAATACATATTAAAAGAACTCTCAATACATGATCTTATGACAGCAGACACATTGTAGTGACTACTAATATGAAGCATGATCTAACATGGATCTAATAGCTCTATTATCTGGGAAATATTGAGAGACCATTACAGAGATCCATTTGTATATTTTTCTCGTATTTTATTCTTGCTCATTCTTTTCTTATGCTTTTAACTGCTTGTGGGAAAGGGAAATTGAAGGGTCTTTTAGGTGTAGAAGTCTTCTAGCTATTTTTTTCTGTGCCTCTGGATTATTGAGACATCTGTAGATAAATACATTTGTAAGCATAAAAGAAGGAGAAATTTTAAAATTACTAAAAAGGACAATGTACCACATGGAATAAATAGAAATAGCAGGAAAGTGAAAAATAACATGTGAAAATTACTTTTGTAAGAAATTAGTCCTATGACTTTCAGTAATATAAATCAGGAGATAATCCACTGGTGTAAAAGTAGTCAATAAAAAGGAAATCATCACTAAAAAAATTCCACATTTGGAAAAGATTGCTCTAATACAAAAAAAGAAAACTTGCCACTTGTTTTATGGAAATTTGTAGAGTTCATATTAACTTGTGCTTATTTCTTGTCACATTTGTAGTGGTTTTAAATAGCTTAATTTTTGGTGAGGGGGAAAAAAAACCAGCCATAGAAGAGATTTTTAATGTGGGGAGCTGCTAGCAGCTTCCTCCATGCCTGGCAAAACCAATTGCTGGCTAGCTCTGAGAACAGGCACACTGCTAAGCAATTGGGGAGCTGGAAATGCCTCCATGATAACAGGTTTAAGAATGAAAACACCGTGGGAAGCTCTCCTGCTCCCTAAGCACAGGGGGTGGCCAAGCCCCTGCCCAGCAGGGGAACAAACAATTTCCCTGTAATTCATGAAGTGCATGGGGGGATGCAGAATTCACCCGAGCCCACGAGGAAAGGGCACCCATGCTGGAGCATGTGGGTGCTGAAAAGCTGTGACCTGCTGAGAGGCTTGAACAGAGGGAGAGAACCCT
>VZTT01025604.1:4055-18264 GCA_013400855.1 Buphagus erythrorhynchus | reverse complement strand
GCTGTATATCTCTTAAGAAACATTTTTAAAAGTTCATTAAAAAATCAAAAGGTGTAGAAGAAATAGGAAACAAAAAAACTCTCTTGAATACCAGCTTGCAAGATCTCCTAGTTAAATGTCAATATTTCAATGACAAGATGTGCACAATCCTTAAATGATGGGAGGTAGAGCTTTTTCAGATGTTCTCATCTCCTTTGGGCCGTTTGTTTATACACGTCTTTGAATGAACTTTTGGAAAATAATTTAACCTGACAGCCCTGTGTCAGACAAATTTGTAACATGAGCATTAGATGAAAGTATGTATAAACCTAGTTTATTGATTGGGAAAATACATAATTCGTATCAGCTTGCATTGCAAAAGGTGGGCTATTTCTTGTGCCTTAATTGTAGACTACAAGTAAACACTGAAATGACAAATTTCTGATACTTTAACAAGCTCAATTTACCATTAAGAAGACATACAAAGTCTGTATAGATTTTTTTTTTGGAAATAAATCTTAGAAATGTCAAAGCAAATTATTTTAAAAATGTGTCAGTCACATAAAGACTAAAAATTTGATCATAGAGCCTGAAACTAAAGGTCTGAATGCTCATTACCAGCTCAGATCTGCATATGGCAGACTAAGAATTATTATTGTAAAATATCAGAAAGTTTGTGAAATAGGTTTTCTGCCTTTATTTTAGGGTTTCGCAATACAAGTGATGATATTATTATCCTCCCTCTGCAATTTAAATTTCATTTTTACTCATTTACTAAAATTGCTTGAACATTATCTCAACCTCTGCTGACATTTATGTCCTCTGAAAATAAAAGAATTTGAAAATAGACTTTTCTTCATTGGTGAGTAAGCACAATCTGACTATTTATGTGGAAAGTTGAGTTAAATAAGCCCCAGGAGAACCTGAAATGTAGCTTAGTTTCTTCCACAAGCCATCTGCTGTCCTTATTTCTACAGAAAAGAAAACAGACTTCACCTTATGGCTGCTTTGCAAAGAACTGCAGGCAATGAAACGCTGAGTCACTGTGGAAAAGGCTGGGTCATGCAGCCTGAACTAACTCCTGCCAAATGCAACTTGAAAGTTGGGAGTAGGAAAGAAAGTTTCTTTTTGGGCAAATGGTTTCATAATTGTTCACAGCAAGTTTTTTCTCCACATTTTTTTTTCTCTCCAGAATCCCATATCTGATCCACAAGTCATGCTATGTTGGAGGGGTCAAGTGAAACCAGGGGTTCCTGGTAATGGGAGATCTGGATCTGAGAATGATTTTTGTCTTCTTTCCTGTGAGTGCTGGGGGCAGTAAGATAGCTCAACTCATAAACAGAGCTTAAAACTAGATTTAACAGGGGAAGGGAATGGAATTCTAAGTGCTCTAGAGAAACGAGGGGCTGCTGAGGCATTAGGAAGAAACAGGGAATTGCCTCAAGGAAATTAGGAAGAATTCTAAAAAGAGGAGTCTTGCTATTCCATCAACTGTTCAATTCCACAATTGCTTACCTGATTTTTCAGCTGTCCAAGGACAAAGTCTGACACATGATGGATGAGCTAGAGTGCTTCATAAGGAACTAAAGTGTTTTTTTTCTTATTCAAGTCAAGGACTTCACCTCTTTTTTCCTCTAGCCTCAGTTGTTCTAGACACCTTTTTATATTGTTATTTCTAGACTGATGCCTGGGAAGCTGTTAATGCTCAGATGTTTTAACATTATTTCAGAAAAAAATATCAGCAAGAAATGTTTTAATGCAAGATTTTGGCACCTTTCTGGTATGCCTTTCTTTTCCTATGTATATATGAAAGATTTCTTGCTGGAAAACAAGAGTCCTTGTGTTGATATATCTTTCCTCCATATGTTAGAATTGATTTTGCTAGCATCACATGGAGATATTTGGGTTCTTTTTTAGCAAACTTCCCTCTTCTGCATCACAGTTTGAGAATAGATTTACTTTTCCCCTTTTCTCCTAGCTTCACAGCTTGCTGTGAACATCAGAAATGAATGATTCTTCTAACTGTGAGTGGGCAGTATATAATGACAGAATTAAAATTTATTATTTTGCAACACAGGATATCCATGCAGCACTTGGCACAAATGAGCTCAAATGGGGTGCTCTTGGTTATTTGTCCTCAAGATAAATCCTTATTAAAATAAATCACATTAATTGTGGTTCAAGCATCACCATTAAGTTCTTTCTAACCATGTCAGGTTACCTCATCTTCAGAATGACTGACAATAAAGTGAGAAGAGTCTCAGCCATAGTTTCCTTGGCAAACACATGAGCATCCCACAGCATTACCATAAGGGCAGTGAGACAGTGGAACAGGTGGCCCCAAAAAGTTTTGAATGCCCAACGTTTGCAAGTATTCAAGGCCAGGCTGAATAGGGCCAAGAACAACCTGTCTAGTGGATGGTGTCCCTGCCCATGGGAGGGCCAGAAGTGTGCCCTGGTAGCCAGGAGGGCTAACCATGTCCTGGGGTGCATCAGTCACAGCACTGCCAGCCAGGCAAGGGAAGTGACTCTCCTGCTCTCCTCTGCACTGGAGTGACCTCACCTTAAGTGCTGTGTGCAATTTCAGGCATCACAATATTAGAAGGTTGTAAAGCTATTCTCTAATAGCTTTACAAAGTTTTAGTGTCCAAAGGAGGGCTACAAAAATGGTGAAGAGCCTTGAGGGGAAACCTTATGGGGAATGGCTGAGGTCACTTGGTCTGTTCAGCTTGGAGGAGATGAGGAGACTTCATTGCAGTCTACAGCTTCCTCATGAGGAAAAGCAGAGGGGCAGGCACTGATCTCTTCTCTCTGGTGACTACTGATAAGACTCAAGGGAATGGCCTGGATCTGTGTCAGAGTAGGTTTAGATCAGATATTCAGAAAAGATTCTTCACTCAGAGGAAGGCTGGGCACTGGAGCAGGTACCCCAGGGAAGTGGTCACAGCTTCAACCTGACAGAATTCAAGAAGAGTTTGGGCAACACTCTCAGGCATATGGTGTGACTCTAGAAGATGTCCTGTGCAGGGCCAGGAGTTAGATGTCAATGATCCTTGTGGGTGCATTCCAACTCAAGATACTCTGTGATTCTATGATTCTAACTAGATGATCTTGAAAACCCCTTAAAACCCAAACCATTCTAAGCTGACCTTGCTCATTACCCTGCCAGAAGTGATTTCAGTGAGCAGTTGAGGTGTTCTCCTTATGATCATTACAATGTGCAACAGCTAAATGAAATCCACTTGGTCACTTCAGGTAAAATAAGGAATGGTTCTTGAGATCTTCTTTCAAGTCTGAGCCTTTACCACCTGGAGAATGAAACATCATCTACAGCCAGTTCTGCATGGGTACAGAGAAATGCAGTTAACACATAGGAGTGGAGAAGATGTTACATAGAAGAATGGTAAAACAGCTTCACCTTATTCAGAAAGCCTGCCTTTGATTTTTATTTTTTAGAGATGTATCAAGGCAGATGTGATATATCTCGGCCTATATACCTTAGCCGGTTACTTTCCCTACCTAATTTCCTCTTACACCTATTAGAAGGCTTTCAAGCAATAAAGGCAATATTTTGTGAGATGGGAACAGTCACTTTGGTCCCATTGCAACTTCTGCAATCATGAGTAGAAGAAGGATAATCCAGATACAGAACAGGATCTGAGCCCAATATGGTCTTATGTCTCTTGTCCCAGGATTACAGCAGGCAAGTCACCAAAACTCTGCCTCTGTTTAAAATGGACATAATGATACTTCATAGCTTCTATTGTAAAAATTCAGTATGTTATCTGAGCACAACAAAAATACACATCATGCAATCATGTATGTTACATTTTTAGGTCAAGTAACTGTAACAATCTTAAGAAAGCAAACCAGTACATGTTGGTGTCAAAGAAGGAAACCAAGGCATTAATTGTTCAGGGCAGTAAGGGCTTTTTGTCTGTCCTGCACTGTCTCTCATTTTTTAGTTAACTTTAAGGCCATTTGCAGTGCCTGTGTGTCTCCATCTTTTCTCACTGTCTCTAGAAACTTTAATATCCTGGCCTGAGGATATAGCCCTGGATGAAACCAGAAACCTTAGGGAGCTAGTTGAAAATAGACTAAACAGGGAAATAAGTTTCCCAAGAACACATTTCCTTTTATTTAGCCACAAAAACTTCACTTTTAATAGCTTCCCTGAATGCACATATAACCCTCTCTTAATTTAGGCTGGACATACAAGTCCGTAATTTGATTTGTTTAACTAACATTTGTAACCTTCACTCCCTGTGGCTTGCTGTAGGACAGGCTATAGAAGAACACTTCCTAGCCAGGGGAGGGATGAGTTTTGGTAACTGAAGGAAGGAACAGGATGAGCAACAAGCTGTCTCCAGGGAAAAAGAGAGATGGGTCCACTCCTATAAAGGGAACAGAGTATAACATCCCCATTACAGTAGGTTTCCTGAGTCAGGCTCTTGGGATAAAGCTGAAAAATTAACCCCCCACCACCTGCCTGCTGAGAAACTGCTCAGAAGTGTAAATTATGTACTACCCAGCCCCATTGCACAGTTATACCATGTTATGTTAATCATTCAGGGAAAGGACTAGAATCCAGCTTTCCTGAGCTTCAGATGGTGTCTCTAATTCATAAGCCAAAAGATTGCTTTTTCCTCTGTAGTGAATGTTTTTTCTCATTACTTGTTAGCAGAGTGCTGAGAGTGCATCTGAGGATGCAGACCCATCCTGGAGCTTAAGACTATTGTCAGGGGATAGAGCATGGCTTGTTGGGGTTCTGTGCAGGAGGAGTACTTATCTTAAAGGTAGGCAAAACTCCTCTCCTTCCCTTTTGGAGTAATGGGAAATCTTTTCTCACTTTGAAACAAAAAATAAATCTAAGCCTTTAGTTTGGGTCTGAGGTATAAGCAGTGGACCCTTAGTGATGGTAAGTACGTCCTTATCCCAGAATAAAGTACAGAGATTTATAGGAAGAAATTCCTCTGGTTTATGTAGCTTTAGGTCCCATCTCTGTCTCTCTGTTTTTTGCTGTGTACTTCACAGGAAGCCTCCCCATCTATTCTGAGCCTCATGCAATGCCAAGGGCATTCTTGTGGTCTCCTCCATGTCAAATGCAAAAACTCAAACCCTCAGGATGACCAGTTAGGAAGCTTCTCCCACCTTGCAGAAGAGCTCCCCCATCTGTGGTGGACATATATATCCATTTACAGATCCAATATGGAAGATTCTGTCTTCATACATATCAGCAAACACACTATGGGTATTCCACAGCTTACATGTCAGTGTTTCTGATAGCAGCATTAGGTCGAAAGGGCTTTACATAATTTTCCTTGCAACTGGGAAAATAACATAAAAATTAAGTGAAATGACATATGTGCACATGAGAATGTAGAGGCAGCAATCATTCATGCATTAGAAAGTGGTCAAAAGAGGTTGTCCTCATTTCCTCCACACATGCCATTTCCAAACACAATTGCACATACTGAAGTCCTTGCTGTAAAGAGCCTGGCACAAGCTGAAGTCAGATAAATCAGGAGATGTTAGATTATTTCTTTTTCTCCTCAACCTACAATAGTGGTAAAACCTAAGTGATGCTCAGGTCCCTCAGGCACAACCCTAATACTGTTTTCAATTACGTTATCAGATGACATAAGCATAATGATACCGAATCTTCCTGTCCATAGTATTTGCACTCCATTATTGCCTGAACGTGCAGCAGTTTCAGTCTAGTAAAAGAGACCCTGCCTGAGAAATTTTTAGTCTAAATAAGCAAAGATGGAGGAGCTATTTCAAGAGACCTCGCTGAGGGATTAAGAGATGTCAGACTTTCTGGCAGGAAGCCTGTGGGAGGTCAGGGAACTGAACCGAGGGCTGCAAACCCCTGGCAGCATCAGTCTCCAAATTGCTCTTTACCTGGCAGCTGCTTGCCAGAGAGATGTGGTGGCTGCTAAATGAAAAGCAGATGGAGTTAAGTTTAGTTAAAGTAGACAGTCATAACAACAAAGAGCTCTCATCTAATCACCCAGCGGTAGTAGGGCTGGAAATGTAATCAAGTTGTTTTCTATAAATCATTTTCACAAGATAAGAGGCCTGGCTATACAGCATGGCTCACTAAGTATTTACACTGTAAACTTTCCTGCCCTCAGCACCACCCCTTTGCTCTGAATTATTGCTTTAATGAATTTAATCATGAAATGTAACAGTTGGATAATAAGAACCCTGTAAACTTCCTCCTCCTTTCCTTTTAAATTAAATTATATATTGGTAGTAAAAACATGATTATTTGAAGGTTGCGTTTATGGGAATTCTTGCCCTCTGAGGAGGGTGGTGAGGAAAAGAAAAAAGAAATAAAGTTTTTACTTACAAGAGAAAACAGCTTGTGGAAATAATTACACAACTTGTGAGCCCTGCACAGCATCTGTATTTAACAACTTTATACTCAAGCCTTTAGAAACAGGCAAGTAGTCTGTCTTTCAGACAGTTGAATATATAAAATATCTCAGTTATTGTACTATTTTACTAATGCATTGCCAAGATAAAGTGATTGAATCTTCTGAAGAGGAGGGGGAGGACGCTGATAATGTCTATTGTAATGAGGAACAATAAGGGCATAAAAGTTTATTAACTCCACAGGTCACTGCACAGCAACAGCAGAGAAGCAGTAAAAGGGAAATTCAATCTTGTTCCGTTGGAGCCCACAGCATGCACTGAGCCTCCTCATTAGGTGGGTTGACAGTCCTCCAAATGGGACAGGTCACTAGCAGATGGGAGAGTCGGGGAACAGAGCTTTGCTGCTTCAGCTGCACCCCAGCCTGTTCCCGGCATACAGACAGCTCTTCTGGTTTCCTCTGACTGGGGTTTTTAAAGATTTTCAAGATTAACATGTTTTGGTTTACAGCCCATGTTTCCATTCTTACTTCTAGGTTCTTAAAGGCTGGCCACACCAACATCTTTTCCTGCAACCCCAATCTCTTACGCTAAAGGCAGTTGAAAAGAATGATTCACTCCATTATTAAATAAACTCCTGTCTGCTCAGGTCACTGCTGTGGCCTCTGGAGGATTTAAAGTAAATAAAGGAGTTGGATGACAGTGCATTTTTTACTTACTTTGTTTAAAGTTGTGCATTGTTTTTGTAGAAAGACAAAGCACTTTCCCTTATTTTGAGTCCTTGCACTTCAATTATGCTGGAAAATGGTGATGTTTGCCAGACTGGCCTGTTTCCTGCTGCCAACATCTTCCTGACAACGTTTGAATGACTACAGGGACAGACATATCCCAGAGCTGCCCTGCAAGCTCAAGTCTATCAGAAGACAGAAACAGGACTGGTACTTGTATGAGCTGTCTCAGATGAATTTTTTTCCTAACTCATACACTAATTTTAATTGTACAACTTGCTGCATGGAGCCCTACAAGTGTTGGCAGCCGAAGCAAAACAGCAAAAGAAAGTGAGCTATTTTAACTGTGTATTTTCTGAGGATTTAGATGCCTGCTTCATTTAGTATCTAGCATCTTTTGCTTGTTTAAATAGTTGATTTGACAATAATATCTAAAAAGTCTCTGTTCAACCCATTTAAATACCTCTGCAATAATGAAATTCAGTATTCAATAATGGATACAGCCTCATGTTGTGCAGTAGTTTCTATTTTCCTCTCCTACAGTTTGAAATCTGACAACGCTGCAGCAAACAAACAGCAGATGGGATAGTAACAGGGCTTTTAAAATAATGAATATCCATAATTCTGCACTAAGACTCAGTCTCTGCCCTTGGATGGCATCTAGGGTGCTGGTAATGCCACTAACAAAGTAAGGCAGATTGCTGTTTTTCTCTCACACAAGTGAAATACTATCAGTACAGTGTGCAGGAGTGTGCTGATGTTGTACATCAAGGGCAGGAGTTTGAGGTGGAGGAGAGGGGGAGAAAGGGAAGTTGCATGAAGACATCAGCACAGTGCTGGGCCAGAGCTGTAAATCCCAGGGACAGGGTTTATGAGCTGTGGGGCTCCATGGTGTGTTGCACACTCCCAAGGCTCTGGGGCAGCCCATGGAGGGGCCTGAGAGAGGTCTCAAGTTAGCTTTGAGCCCAGAGAGAGTGAGCCTGCCTCTGTCCAAAATCTAATGAGTCTCTGTCATCCCGCCAAGACAAAAGGAAGGAAATGTTAATAGCTGCATCAAAGTCCAGTTCACACAAGCATCCCCCTGGAATATCAGACCAGCTGTGAGAACACTTCAATAAGTCATGTAGGCCTTTGCTCTCTCCTCACAGGGCTTCTTGTAGATTTTATCCCAGGGAGATTTCATATGAAAAGTGTATTGTTCAAGCCAGCCAAAGCAAGGGTCTTCTCCCCAGTCCTCCAGGCCTGTAATACCAGGGTCATTCTCCTCCAGGCACTCTCTGAATAATCTCCTGGGTCTTGCCTTCTTGACTGCTTCTGTGTTTTAACTTCCCAGCTGCGTGAACCTCAGCAGCACAGAGGAGCCCTGCCTGGGCACCCAGCAGCCCTTGGCACACAGGGTCAGGCTCCCTCATGCCTGCACCTCCAGGGATGAGCCCCTGGTGGGCTCTGTCACCAGCTCTGTGGGGCTCTCTTCCCAGGACCAGAAAATTGTCTGAATAAACAAAGGAAACAACAAAGTGGCCAAGGTGACTTTGCAGGTTTGCAGACATACCTGCCTTGCCCTAGGGGGAATTTAAACAATTACACTGGGTTGTCCAGCTAAAAATTCTCTGTGACCGTGTTAAGGCTGGCAGCAAAAATAGAGGGAATGCATTTCCCTGCATTATTAGAAGTAACAGACTACTTTGGATTTTTTTTTTAATTTACTTTTACTATTTCCTTTGCAAATTGCTAGGCACTTCTAAACACAAACCAGTTTTTGCCCTTTCAACTTTCCTCACATTACAGCTCAGCTAACTCCATTAGCAAATAAAGTAAATAGCCAGAGCACTCATGAAAGTCTAAATTCCCCAAAGGTAATAACTGTATAAAACACATGGGAGTTGTTATTTCAAGGCAAGGAAATGGAAAGCTTTTAGTTTATCATTAAGCTGGCTTAGTATTTTGGTAGGCCTTGGCACTATTTATTAACAATTTATGAAGTCAAACTGGGGTGAATCTACACAAGTGATACATATTTTTGTACTGAGATGCAGGACTTGTGCTATTTGTCCTGAACTCCATGTAAACAGTGCTTAATAAGCTCTGACTTGGCTTTTCCTATTAAACAGTTTGCCTATGTGAAGAGAACTCAAGTCACTGCAAGCTCCTGTAAGAATTACCCTTCAATGCAGAACTGACGTCAGGAAGCATCTTTCCAGGCTGCCATTAGTTCAAAATTCAATATTTGGAAACAAAAGCAGTATGAGGAGCCTTTGAGCTCTCAAAAAAGGATTAGAAGGTGTTATATCCTTATGGAGGAAGGGGCAGGGATGAATGAGTAAGAATGAAAAACACCCCACAAAGGAGAAGAACAAGAGAAGACATTGTCACAGATGTGATTCCATGGGAGCCTAAGTCAATCAGCTTATGTTGCAAGGACATGTAGGTTCCATCTTTTGCCTGACATATTTTCTAGCTCTAGCCTGATTTTTCTGGTCCCATATATCAGTTCTTCTAGTCTTTGTTCCCCTGAATTCTCTTTCCTTTTGTCAGTTCTAGTGTTGGAATGGTTACACCTAGCCTATATTAGTTTTTTCAAGGTATTTGCAATGCTCACCAAAACTGTGAAAATGTAGAAATAAAAAACTCAGGCACTAAGTTTTGTCACCAGTTAGTGAGATGGGTACTTTCATTTAGAAAAGTTCTGCTTATGAGATGCCCACCTGAGGCCTCATTCACTCTGTTGTGTACGTGTACCACCTCAGGGGAGGACACTGGACAGACACCCAGATGTGCACAGTGGTTTTCTTCTGATATTCCTGCAGGGCTCATGTGCTTTCTATAAGCAGCCACAAACTGACTGGCAGTGCTCAAAAATCCACCAATTTGCAGATGCTGACTACACCAAGTTTCTAGCAGTGTAGATCATTACATTAATGTTATTTAAGTACAACCAGACTGGCATTTTAGCTCACTGTTTTCTACTCACTAAAGTCCTCTGATAGTCTAAGGGCATCCTAGCTCTTTGATAATTTGAGCATTCATCCATTTGTGGTATCATGCAGCATCAGAGGCTCTGGGCTTAATTCTGTGGGCAGCCTTTGTCAGTTTTCCTGTCTGCAATGCACGCTGGTGAGACCAATGTCATTCTCCAGAGAATGTGGAGCAGAATTAACTTTTTACAAAACCCTTTTTTTGTGTGTGTTGTCAGTTTGCTGAGACTCACATCTTGATTTTAAAGGAACCAGAGCCCTGCAATGGATGCACTGATAGTGGGCCTGAGAGACAATATGTAAAGTTCTTGTGGGATTACATACAGATTAAACTGAAAAAAGGTAAATCGAGGGTCCAAAAGCTTCCTGTTTCAGATAACTTAATTTCTTATGCTTTCCACTCTGTGGGTAGTGGGACTGTTCTAGCCTGAGATGACAATTATCAACAGCAATTAGTGGAATATGCCTGTTAAATTTGACACAGCCTCTGTTATGAAGCACTCTCTTCATATTTGAGGAAAAAGTAATAATTTAATGTCTTTAATGTGGCAGTGTTTCTGCAGCAATCCATTTCGGAAACAAAAGTGGAAGTGGGATAAGTAGAGAGAGGAAAAAACCCAACCCTGTTTGCTTTTCTGTTCCCATGGGGCACTGGAAAGGCAGGAATTTTCGCTATATATATATTTATGTGTAATACAAAACTTCTCTTTCTATTAGAAATCTCTGTTTTAAAAAATGAATTGCAAATTTGAAATGCAGCTAGAATAAAAAAAAAAAAAAGATTAATATTGAAGGTTCATTATATCACTCATTGCCCATTTCTCTCTGATGACTGCTCAAGGAACCAGGATGATTAATTCAGATGTAGAGATATGCATTGTAGCTCACAGGCTTTCCACCTTCTAGTGAAATGGAAAAGATTTGACTGAGTTCACTGAAAGCAGACTGTCTTCTACTGTTCTCCCTTACTGACTAAACCAAGACTGTTCCACCAGGGCCTTCTGCTCACACTGAGAATTGGTGCAGTTTTGTTGATTTTTCTCTCTTTTTAAGAATGCAATTTGTAAAGTAAGTCTCAGCTTGCCAGTAAACAGGTTTATTTATGTTTTTATCAATACCTTCTATCAGATTGTACTCTCCTAAGGGAACACTAATATAATTTCTTTTCCAATCTGCTGTGCTAAAAAGACTTTTTTCCTTTCCTTTACTCATTCAAGGTCAGGTCTAGATCCAGACATCTGTTTTCAACATTATATTTTGTATGATAGTTCTCAGATTACACTCTGTGGCAGCAAGAGCGGGTGGGACACGAACACTACAGAGTATTTAAAGAATCACTTCCATCTTTCCTGCATATTGCTACAGCCAAGTTCCCAGAAATCTGTCCATTTCCAGTTTAAAGACCAGAAACCACTTTCTTTGGAAATGTTTGAAATGTGGGTTACTTTGGTATTTTGCTCTTTAATGAAAATGTTTTCCTGACAAAATATCACAGACTTTCCATGAATGCATACAAACTAATGAACTCAAAGCTTTCTTTAGTTCAGGAGCTCTATTATCATGATTGCTTCATGGTTTTACATCTTTGGACTAATAAATATGTAATTTAGTGTTCAAATGAGAGAAATAGCTATAGCTCTGTGCTGTCAGCCAATATGACATGCATACTTTTGAGTACAGATATGGCACACAAAATCGGCCATCACCTTCCTCTTTGCTACCCCTCTACTTGTAAATACAAGACTGTCTAGCTAAACCACATTAATACTGAGTTCTCTACAGTGCCCTGGTGTTTAGGGATAATACCTTGGTGTTCTAAACCTCATCAGGAAGGATACTAAGCCTCACGTTAAAAGCCTGAAAATTATCTTAATCTGGATAAATAGTTCATCCCAAATTTAACTTGATTTCTTTGTTATATAAATGATACCATTTTCTCTTGACCTGCAATCTTCTCTCCTGGCCTTCAGAGCAGCCACCTGCAGTTGTGCCTCCAGCCTGCCTCCCTGCTCTGTGGGGCTGGGTGTGATTCCCTAACCATGGCCCTTCTGGAGCAGAGCACTGTCCTGCATTCATGTGGCATTCATGCACCCAAGTCCTCCTGCTGTGAGGGTCACATCATCACATCACATCACATCACATCACATCACGATATTTCTGTATAAAGGACAAGGTAATGCTTCTGAAGTTTGTTGCACGAAAGAGGTAAAAGATACAAGTCTCAGTGCAGTTTAGCAACACAAATATCCTATAGAGCCTTTATCAGGACTTAGAACCCCTGCCAGGCAGACTCTGACTTACAATCCCCCTTTCCCATCCTGATATTTCCAGCTTGGCCACAGCAGTCATGAAATAATTATGAAGGGCAGGAGGATTGCTGCAAGAATTGATCTATATTTACATGAGATTCTGTTGCAGAAGGGAGGTTTTTCAGATTAGAAATCAACTGTACTCACAGTGAAACAAAATCATTTATTATTTAACCCTGGGATGGCAGAAGGGAAGAAATTTCATAATTATTATTTAGTTCTAAGCTAAGAAAAATATATATTAATATTGGAATTTATTTTCTCCTCTGCTACATCTTCCCCCATTTGCCTACCTTTTTTTAACATGCCTGTCTTGATGTCTAATATTTTTCTTCCTGTCCTATAATATCATTAACAAGAACTTAATCAGAAAACCCCACTTGCTACACTGTATGCACACTCTACATACAATAATACATTATATAAACAATATATGCAATAATAATTGAGTGGCCTTCAGGATTTACAAAAATGCCAACTTCCATCTCATTATTGGCAGCAGTATCTTTTCTATGAAAAGTTAAGATGTTGTTCTGCAGCATCTATTTGGTCCTGTGAAGGAAGAAGGAAGGGAGGAGAAATGGACACTCAACAGCTTTTTGAGCAGTTTCTAGCTGCCAATCATACAAGACATCATCTTGGGATGGTAAACCCATGGAAATATCCTCTCTGTGATGCTTGTGTCTGACTGCTCTGTTCTGCTTCAGTCTCAGGTAGATACTTTTCACATCCTCCACTAATCAATACTAATCACAAATGCCATCTGCCAGGTGCACAAATTACACAGCAGGAGGGGCACTTTCGTCAGAGCTGGCTGAAGTGACACACATCACTCATGTCCCTGGAAATCAGGCTGCTCAACACCCAGCACTTCCCCTGAGCACAGTGAAACCCTGTGACTGGCTGCAGTAGCTGCCATGTGGTGTTTTGAGCTTCTTGCCAGCATCAAAGGAGTGGCCTGTCCTCCCAGAAGCTTTCCAAGCTTTTGCAGTGGAAGTGTCCTCCAATGGTATCTGGTGCTGCTCAGATATGCCACTGACAGAAATACAAACAGGTATAATGGCATTTTTGGAACAGGTCTCTGTTTCCATAATTGAGGTGCAGAAGAGCTATCTTCAAACAGGATATTTGAAGTTCCTAAACCTTCAACCCGACCCGCAAATAACCTGTGTGAAATCCCCTCTTAAAGAATTACTGATACCTTAAAGCAATAAATATAATTTATGAATATATTTGAGACCAGAATTCAAAAAGTTCATCCAAAGTCCTTTCGACCTTCAGGTTTTCATTTTTACCAGTTTTACAAGACATTTAAATTCCTGCACATTCTTCAGAGAGATAAGAATTTTTTGTTACGTGCTATAATTTACAGGATAATTGTTCAACACACCTGTGTTTCCATAATTGTGAAAGTCCAGAATTTCTTGTTTAAAGGTTTAATAACTTCATTTACTGTGATACTGAAATTTTACAGTGCACATTATATGCAACTTTGAAGCACTGCATAAAATATTTATACCATGCCTAGATGTGGCAGCTACCTTCGCAATTACATTTTTATTCCTGTTAATTATAAATCAAACATGCAGTGGTGATTGCTTTTTTTGTTCCCTTGGCAAGAATATTTCCAATAAAACTATCTCTGTGCAGAGTCCTTCTGACAGCTCACCAGCACATCAAACTCCAAATTATGAAGACAGTTCTCAAAGAAAATGCACAAGATATTATTCTGTGGAAGTTTTCAAGGTCTCCTTCAAGGCTACCACTTGACTTCGGCTTTGCATAAATTGTAAAGCTCCATGTGAGTGGTGCTTGTGACAGATAATGGCATCATAACTCT
>VZTT01025602.1:0-28374 GCA_013400855.1 Buphagus erythrorhynchus | reverse complement strand
TTTTTTTTTTAACTGTAGTCACTGCAGCTGTTTTTTAACAAGTCAGAATGAAAGGTAGCAATTAAACTGTGAGCTGCTAATAGCTCTCAGATCTGCCAATGAATTTTGTCAAACATTAAACCAGCAGTGTGAAGCCTCAGGCACCAAATCATTTCGGAATGAACATGATTCAGAGATGGATAGGAATTACTCAGTTCAGGGGCTAGAAATCTGTCAAATATATTGTAGTAATTTGTGAACTTGGTCAAGTCCACCGTACTCTTCCCCTTACATCTATACCCTTTCCAATTCTTCTTAAAAAATGGGTGTCTTCTGACACTTCTACATCAATATTCTCTCTGTGATGTGGACAGCATTTCACATATAACATGTTTTCTTTAAAATGCTATTCAGACTCTAAATTTATTTCAGGCAGTTATTTTCCCTGTGCTATCTTGCCCAATACCTCTAGGCATTAGAGCTAAATTTTCTCTGAATTGAGTAAAGAAATAAAGGGAAAAAATAATTCTAGAAGAATTTTAATGTGTCATCTAGACCAAGACCATCCTGAAACAGAGGCTGATAGATGAACTTGTGCTGTACCAGTGACAGAGCAAATACATTCCTTGGTGTCCTTATGTAGCTAGCTGTAACAGATTCTTTAATTTGCGTCTGCTCCTTTCCCTGCTACTCTGTCTCACCTACTTTGTCTCACTGGCCTCATCTCTTTCTTGAATGTATATATTTTTGTATTTTTTCCTCAGTGGCCTCAAAAGTGAAAAGGAAGAAAGAAGCCTTTAGCTGAAATGCAAGATTAATATTGCCCGGAACAGATTTTCTAACAAAGTGGTTTCTTTGTTACTAGTTCAAGAAGACATTGTCACCCTGGGCTTTAAAGCTTTGCAGTGCTCTGGCAGACTGTAAGTGAAGTGTTTGAAAGCACTGATAGTGGAGAATTTCTGCCATCAGACACTGCATGGGAGGCTGAAGAGTGAGGCATTTAAAGTCTACTACAATGACCAGTATTTGATGTAATGCAATTTCCAAATGACAGAAATGAGTCAATGTGGCACTGGCAAAGGTGCTGCATCTGCAGAACTGGAAAACTAGATCACAAACAGAAATTATTCCTGCATATAATCTCTCAATAGAAAGAAGCAAGAATAAGAAGCACAAGAAGCACCCTTTATATGGTAAAATGCCAACTTGTTTCTCTTGAGTCAATCAAATGGTTTTGATTGCTCTTCCTTTACAGCCCTGCAGCAATGCAAGGTAATGTGGCTACAGAGTGTGTAAAGATAATGCCAAAAGGGAAAATTGGTCTGTTGGGTCTCTATTCTCACCTCTGCAATCCCCTTCCCACCAAAAGCCTGTGAGGAAAATTAAAATCAGTTGAAGATTCATTATCCCCTGCCTCTGTGTAAGCAAAATACACAAACACATGGAAAGAAATATAGCAAGTGCTACAGCACTCCACTGTCACGCATTGCTAAAAGTCATGCAGTACTCAAAAACCTGTGATACTTACAGCAAGTTATACAAGCAATGAAGTTACAACTTGGTCATTTGCAGCTTAAGAAATACATTTTCAGGGAATAAAATGGAAGCATAAATTGTTGTTTCAATTGAACAGAATTTTGTCCATGTTATAGAACCTTATTATCAAAGAATATAGATTCTAATATTGCCTCCATATCAAAGCATGAGAAGCAAAACTAGAGCCATTCTGATCTTGAATAGCTTTAGTCAAAATTACCTTGAAACATTCTGAATGATTTAATGTGTCATGAAACACATAAATATAAAAATAGGCCCAGGTATTGTCCAACTCTCCTGCAAAGATAAATGAATGAGAGATGAATCTCATGTGCTGGGACTGAGAGATGGGACTTTAATAGAAGAAGGGGCATAGAAGTAATTCAAGTAAACAGCTAAAGCTTGAGTAAAAAGAAGTCTGAGTCATTTATTGAAGGCAAAGCATCCGAGCAGAGATGTATAGGGCATTGAAGTCTGAATTTATGAAGTCTGAGCAAAAGTAGTTTATTGAAGTTATTGAAGTCATTATTGTTCTCACAGTTTAGCCTTATACACTGTTACAGTTCCAAGCAGTTACAGCTCTAAGCAGTCACATCTCTAAGCAGAATTTTTCCCACTAGTACAGAATCAGCCTGTTTGCATTTCTTGGTAGCCTTTCAAAACTACATGGTTTCAAAGACCTCTCTAGCTGAATGTGTTGTACTTTTTTATGAGTTCCTGTTCTAGGCCTTATATCTTGTTCTGCTGTGCTCTCTGTTCCATCTCTCATTTGTTTTCCTACACTCATGAGAGTATTAGATTATGACTATGGAAAAGGGCTCAAAAGCCTTAACACATCTTTAAAATTGGAGGAAATGTGTCACCAGGAAAAATGAACATTAGGCAGCTACAAAAGCTGCATAAACACGTTGGCCAGTAATGATCTTAATTACTCTATTTTAGAAATTACCTTGTCATACTGCACTTTGAGAATAGGTTTTAAAAATATCTGACTAAATTTTTTTCTGAAATTATTTAACATAGGAGATCATTATGAATGCTACAATTGCACCATTAGCTTGTCTGAACCCCTGGAAAATGTAATTTAAAAGCACAGGTGCATTTGTGCTCTGTATATTTATACTGAACTTATCATGATGGTGTCATTGCTAAACCACTAAAATGAAATAATTTAGTGGGGTAAATATTCTTGTCCTTTTTTTTTTTTTTTAAGAAATAATATGGTTCCCAATGAAAAAATAAAGTCAATCAGCACTATGCAGTGCAGTATTTTATTTCAGCAAATGTAATTATCATTAAAAGATAGCAACTTTTTTTGTGGATTAAGTAAATGGATACAGCAATTGCTTTCCCAATTCATGATTGCTCATACTGTTCATGATACACATGCAAAAATACGTTTAAGGTAGGTTTGTTTTTTTTTCTTTCCCCCCTTTCATATGTCATAGAAATATGAAATTTCTATCTGTAACTGTACATTTGGACAGGTCCAAACTGTGCCAAAGATTTCATGTCGACTAAAGTGTTTCATTCTCTTAAGTCCTCTAAGTGACAGTTTTTACCCCAAACTATCAATTCATTTATTTCTGGCACACATGCACACACAAATTCTTCCTCCTCCCCTTGAAAGTGTTGTGTAATGTCTGATCCAGCAGAAACTTTCTTGTGGGAATAAATGTGGATAAGTATGTATATATATATGTATATATATATATCTATGCACACACCTAAAATATGAATATATTCAATATGTATATATTCATACACAAAAAATATATCTAGGTAGCTAAACAAAATAAGGGGTGTGTTTTATTCAGTCTTGAGAAAATTCAAAACCCCTGATATGGCCAACAGCATAAAAGTAATTTTCATTTCCGAAATAAGCCATGCATCTGGAGTGATCCCATTAACAAAGCCATCATGCCTCTTAAATTAAGTAGTAATTTAACTTTAATTAGGTATTCATTTAAATCAACAGGGAACCACAGTACACATAAAACTTCGGAGGCTATTTTGCTGAAAGGATTAAAAGTTAGAAATGGAAGTAAACAGACACAATTAACTGGACTTAGCAGAAGCCTGTGAGTGCCTCCATTTAAAGAGGTTTTTGTAGGACCAGGTTCACTTGGGATGATTCCTTGACTTTAGCTGACTTTCTAACAAGTCAGCAATAGTGATAATATAGAATATTATAAAGCACTGTAAGCATGGTAGGCTGTATTTAGTGATTAAATCATTATGCTGGTAACTCAGTTAAAGATCCAGGCCTAAGTACACAGAGCTTGAACTATGGGTGTCCTTGCATGAGTTAAGATGCGAAGGCTGAGTGTGCTTTTGGGACACAGGTGGGATGTTACCTCATGCACAGCCATGCATCTCTGGGGAGATAGGAGATAGGAGTGGGGTTAGATCACTTTCTTTTTGGAGTTCAGGGAAGGAAACCCACTATTTTCACAATGTAGCTGTCTCAAAATCTCACTGGAAGGTCTGGGAAAGGGCATCAGGACAGCCTTTCCCTGTAGCAGAGAGTGGGCACTGTCAGGTGGGTGAGGCTTTGAGGATAGGGGAAAATATTTACAAAATTGTAATGTGAGAGGCTTGGCTGCCTCGTGCCTGATCTCCCAGCTCACCAAGCAGACTGCACAGACATAATTTAGGATGAGGAACCTCTTCCAAGTCTGTATGGCAGCCAGGCAGACTTTGTGACTTATGTAGGAAATGGAAAGAAGTCCCAGCCCCTCATTTCTGTGGAAGAAAATTGTAGTAGAACTATAAACACCTCGAATATTCTGGCTGATGAAAACCTCTCTTTTGCTTTGCAGACTACAGTTTAAGACTCCAAAAGGGGAGGAGTAACTTTTCAAAGTGAAGCAAAATATATTTAAGTGATAGGGGACATGTCACTTAAGAGACTCGTGGAAGATTTCAAAATCAAGTTTAGTAAATATGTATTTCTTGCTCTCAGTGTATATAATAGCTCTGAGACAAGAAAACATGAGGCTGCACATCCAAGAGGAGGAAATGTGTTTTGAACACTAATGCTAGGGAAACAGACATAAGGAAAAAATGATTTTGCATATACCATACTCAATCTTCCATTTCAGCTCACAGCCCAGATGAAGACAGCATTTTCAGTAATGAAACAAAAAAACCCCTCAGGTCTGTGTTCAGAAAAGCTCTAGAGGTGCTCAAGAGCAGGGAAACCCTTTCTCCTCTTACAACTCAGTGCTACAACTGCTGCCAATGGATCTGTAGCCCAGTCAGAGCTGCCCAGGCAACAGAGGCATCCTCCAGGCCCTTCATCTGGAGGCTGATGTGCTCTAGGAAGTGTTGGCCGAGCTGTCATTGGGACATAAATCTGAGGCTTGCCTTTCCAACAAAAGGGTTCAGTTTCAGCAGAATGTTTTATGTCCCCTTCTTTTGGAGAAGAACCATAATTTCATATATTTTGCCTCACCTCAGCAACCATAGTTGCCATCTGCAGGTCTCATGAAAGGAAAGAGAAAAAGTAAGAGAGAGAGAAGAAGATAGGGAAGAAAAGAAATGAGATAAAAAGTATTTTTAATATTTACTGAATCTAGGTTCTTCTATTCAACAGCTTTTTTCCAAGTGCTGCACTGGCTCTTGTAAACCACATCACCAATAGTTTAGTGTTTTCTGAGAGTGGCTGCTCTGTGTTGCCTAGAGGGGAAAAAAAAAAGAAAAAAAAAGAACAAAAAAGCCTATGCACTTTTCAGTAAAAAGACTTCCAAGCTTTTAAAGTGCAGTGAGAACAGTGGGTGAAACATATGGCATATCCTCAGAGCTGAGTGGAAATGCAGCAGAGCAGACAATACTAAATTAGATATGAGAGCTTCAGACATTATCAGGAAATGAAGAGTGGATTATTTTTTTTCACCTTGAACCAGATGAAATGCATTTGTTTATCCATCTGTGGAATCTTAAATTGTTTTCCAGCCAATCTGATCAGAATTTGTGTCTGGGCTATGTTACAAGAAGTCATGATTATTCACTTTGCCTAGACTTCATCAGGACTTCTGATATGTGATATTATCCATAACAGAGTTAAGTTTTCAATTTTTTTTCCTGATCTCCCAGAGAGTTTCAACAAATACAGAATTTGTAGAAACCTAAATATAAATGATTCAACCTTTGTCAACCTAACAATCTAAATAAAAAAAAAGTTCTGTGGCCTAACAATATGTTTTTCAAAGGGATCTTTTTAATTTTTGGTTGATGCCACTTGTCTTTCAGTGAAACCCATTTTCTAACATGCTCTGAATGAGGGAGAAGGGACTTCATAGCTGATGTGGATGCTCCTGCTTTCACTGATATTTCACCAGCCATTGGCCGACTGAAATTACCTATAGTAGCCAGGGCCTTCAGTGCAGCTTCATATTGATGGCAATCATGAATCATAATTTCATTGAATTTCTCATGGAAACATTAGCTAAATGAAAATAAATTTCCAATGGAACATATTTAAGTGAAAATAATTTGAATAGCTGAAAAGCTGAAGCTGACATTTGGTTTAATTTAAAAAAAAATTAAAAGAAATCCTCCAGAGTACTTCACTTTATACTTCCCTAAAATGAGCTGTTCATTATTTCTTGATTTAAACTCAGGCTGTACAAACACTTTACCCTTCATTAACAAAGCAAAAAACCAAAAAAACCCAACAATTACTCCAAAGCCAACAGTTTTAATAGTTCCTCTGCTAATTAGGCAGTAATTCAGTTGTGTTTACAAAATTTGCTAAGGTCAATCAACCACTGTAGGAGATCTAGTGCAGTGTACAGGACAGATAATGAAGATAGAAAAAATGTCTTAAATTACCTGAAGATTTAAAGGACTTTTATCCACTGTGCTCAGAAATTTACTGATAGTAATAAAATAGCAAAAAAATTTATTCATAGAAATTTAGGCACAACTCAGTTCCAGTTTAAAAAATAGTTTACTATCCACAGCCAGAAATCAGATTTTTTTTGTAGGCATGATATAGTTTTTAAGCAAGGATTAAATAAGTAGCTAAAAACTAGTCGTCAACCTGCTCTTGAGGCATTTTTTTATTTGACATATGAAATGATTTAGAGAAAACCTCCTTGGTGCCATTAAGATTTGTATGGGTACATTTTCAATTATAGTCAAATCTCTCTTTTCATCTTTTCAGCATTTTATTTTATTGCAGCACATAACCTGATAAATCCCATTATGCACTACATTCATTTTTACAAGTTCGGTTTTTCATAATTATTAGGGATCTCTTTTTGTCATGACCTTGTTCTTTATCTAAGCAAAATGCTGGAAAGAGATTGTTGCCCAGAAGACAACACAGCTGCCTGATTGAGAAGAATCCAGACTTTGCAGTCTGATGAATTCCTTTAATTAAGAGCAGTGAAATCCATACATTATTCTCTAACATAGATGATTTAGCATGCTTAAATTTATTAGATGAATAAAATGCCGAAATTTAACTCTGCACTCTTTTATCAATTGATTAATACACACCAATCCTCTTTATTTTCTTCAGCTTGGTGACAGCATTTGTGGTTGTCAGGGGTTGAATTTTCCCTTTTTCTTTCTGTGGAATTTGTCCCATTCTTATGCTAAGTATTTGGATCTACACCCAGAAGCACAGTTAACAGTTTTCTCTCGAAGGGGGGAGGAGAGGGGCAACACCGGAAAAGAAGAGCTGAGGTGAGGGGCTTGTGCTCTGCCTCTCTCTCGCTCGTCTGCCTTGGAGCAGGACGGTCGCTAGAAACTCCACTCTGCCATGCTGACGTGGGAGCTGCCTTCCTTGGCTGTGCGATCCCGCAACCTCCCTGCTCAGACACTCTCCTGCATCTCCTACCGACTTCAGCACANTTTTGTTTCTCTTGTTTTATATATACACATATCAGTAAAGAACTGTTATTCCTACCCCAATATCTCCGCCTGAGAGCTCTTTAATTCTGAAAATCATAGTAAAGTGAAGGGAAGAAGGGAAAGGGGGGGGAGCTTATACTCTCCTTTCAAAGACGGAGACTCTTGTCCCTTTTGGCAGATACCTGTCTTTCAAACCAAGACAGTGGTTAATCACTGCAATTGTCATGATTCCAAATCCCATGACATTTCAAGCACAAGAACTCAGTGATCTAGAAATTCCAATATTATTTTCTTACCAAATTTCATGATTTCTACAGCCAAGCATAACTGAGCATGAAGGGTCATGGCTGCTTTTTATTTAGGAAAGCAGAGACCTGGGAGGACCAAGTACAGAGACGCCTCCTCTGAGGACAAGCAAACGGTTCTGAGCAAGGAGCAGGGAAATAAAGGAAAGAGGGACTCTGTTTCTAAGTTGTTGAACTGGGCCGCAGCACTGCAGAATGCAGAAGTTTCTTTTATCTGTGATAAATCTCAGACTGTTTAGCAGCTTCTGAATTCCTAGGCTAAAGTGCTACTTCCACAGGAACTTCTACTGAAGATTTTGGATTAGACTGTTAAATTCAGGAGTGATTCAGAGGACCTGTCTAACAAGACTGACACTGCGGCCAGAGCTGCACTCACTTTGCCACTATGGTCCTGTGCCTAGAGTAGGTTACAGTCTGGGAACAGGAGGCCTTAGATGTGGCTCAAGCTATCGCTCCACGGCCTTTTGGCTGTCAGATTGCGTTTGAAGGAGGCAAGGAGGAGGGGGAGGTCTTTTGCATAGGATAAAAGGGATTTATTACTTTGGGGAATCTGCAGGGCAAAAGACAAAAATGGCGAAGGGACAACAATTTAAATATAGGGGAGGGTCAAGGGAAAGGTACAAATTCTTAGCAAATTGGAGAAATTCTGAGGAGGGCTAAAGGGTAGTGTTTACAAAGGCATTGTCCAGTGAGAGAGGTAGGGGGAAAACTGGACCACATGGACTAATGAGACCTGGAGTTTTAGGGGATTTCCAAAGAGGAATTCCAAGTGGGAGGCTGGCACAAAGCAGGATTGACAGGTAGTTTAGGATAGATTGACAAGGTGGGTGGGAGGGTATAATTTTGGGCTAAACTATTAGCTTAGGCAATAACAGAATATACCATTAACAAGAAACACACTGCAACATCAGACCAACATATTTTATAAACATTGTCCACTTTCCATAAACAATCGCTGTATGCTTTTGTTTCCTATTCCTACAGTTTGGGGTCCGGAAAAATAAAAAAGCTGACATATTCTTTCTGAGCCTTACTTCACTATATATTATTTATTTCTGTCCTGAATGCATCTGAGGAGTTTAGACAAGAAGCCAAACATGCTATTGGTAACCTCATCACCAGTTTTTAAGAGAGGGATCTGAATTGCAACACACTATCATAGGCCATAACAGTAACCATTCCCATCAACCCCAAATTTAGCTGTTTGTGGCACTTTTTAAGTACGTGGCTAAGTGATTGATAGTACGTGGCTATTTCATTGAATCCTCATGAATGGTTTTCAGACATGATTAGACCAGTGAGGACACAAGCTAAGACAAGTGATACGGCATCTGATTTAGCTAATAATGACTGTACATTCCTACAGTTATAAAAAACCTCCCAGCTAGATTTCTTAGCCTGAGGCAGGGCAGAGAGAGGAACTGGGGCACTTGGGACAGGGTTTTATCTGGTATCTTATACCAAGAGTCAACCATGTTTAGACTAAGTACTTCCAACTCCTTCTTTGCTCAGGCTAAGACCTGAAAAGCAGCAGTGACTAGTAATCCATGTGTAATGTCATTCTGCAGTAACCACAGCAGTAAGCTCCGAACACAAAAACATGATGTTTTCAAAGTCCCTTCCCTTTCTTTTTCACTCTTGTTGTGGTTTAACCCCAGCCAGCAGCCCAGCCCCTCACAGCTGCTCACTCACTTCCCCGCCAGAGGGATCAGTGACAGAATAAGAAGGGTAAAAGCTGGAAAACCTGTGGGTTGGGTTAAAGACAGTTTAATAGGGGAAGCAAAAGCTGCTCACGCAGCAAAGCATTTGTCATGATAAAATTAGTTTTTTTGTATTCTGCTAGAATGAAAGATCAGGTCGCTCAATTAATTAGGCACTGCTCCAGAGCACATTCCTTTCTGAGAACATTTAAGAGTAGTTAACAACAACCACAAAAATTCTTGTCAAACAATCAACCCAGGAGACTGTCATTGATAAAACTTGATTGGAAAAGGTTCAGGACAGAAGCTGTGTTTCCACTTACAGGGCAGAAATCTGCTCTAAGCATAAAGGATCAGATGTGGAAAAGAAATATATGGCGGTATAAAGTTATACTGCCCCAGAAAAATCTCTGTAGCTGTGCTCTTCATGTGCATCTCATAGCAACATTATAGCTTTGGCTTCATGGGGGCACTAATTTATATTCTTGGGGGAAGGATGAAACCAGAAACTCTAGCTAAATACGTTTAACACAAGGTACAAATGGCACTATGAAAATGACCATTTCTTCCAGACTTAGACACATTGTAATTAATGCTCTCCAGTTCACTGGGTTTTATGCAATGCTATTCTACTTATTCTCTTTCCTTCTAGGATTATAGACTTTGTTACTTCCTTATCTGGAAAAATAACATTTTAACCCCTTAGGTACTACATGTATCTGTCCATATTAACTCTGATCCTTCTTTCTGTAGCCTGCTTGGTGGAGTAATGAGCTAAACTCTACTAATGATGCCATATAAACCCAGGGAAAGTGCCCTTGTAGTTGAAGCAGGAAGCACAGAACCAGATTTTCCAATTGCCTCAGCTGCTTCTTTTACTTTTTCACTGCTGTCAGCTTTACTGTGTCATGTATCTGGAAAGAGAAACACGGCATGGCATGGGTTTAAATAATGTCAGAATTTCTCTTCCTTTCTCTCCTCCTTTCCTGTGTTCCTCATCAGAGAGGATGAAATTAGAAACATGAAATGTGACTGGCAGGTATTAGTCATGTCACTTAGTGTCTAATAAAAGACACAGGCAGGATTCATATGTCTAATTTCATTACCTAAGGAAAGGGCAGATCAATCTGGTGCATACAGTTTCATTACAGGCACTGGAGAGCATCAGCTGAGGAATGGGTGGAACTTATTTCATCCTGAATTCTTCACATGATCAGAAAAATCCTTTCCAGAGTTTGTTGTCCAGATTTGTGCCTAGTCTGACTAACTTTGATTCAGACTGAATGACTCCCACCTTCAGGCTCCATTGGAAGGAAGGGGTGTTGGAACCTGCCTGGAAAGCAGCAGCAGAAATGAGGGAGGTATCTCTTAACTGAAAAAAAGGAGTTGTTTTTTTAGGATATGACTCTAAGCAGGATCCTCATTTCCCACGCTGCTTGGGATTGTCTGCTGAGGAGGAACAGCCACTGACTATACATGGAGTCAAAGAAGGTGGGCTAAGATAATTATTTGCAGGTAGATAACTAAATACAACTTAAATTACACTCTGATATTTCTTTCACTGGTATTTTACTCTCTTCAGAGAACTAGTGCCATCACTTTGGTTTTGGAGCAAAACTCTTTTTAAAATCTCTTTATATGCTGCTTCTGGAAGGCCCTATAATGTCACAGTGCCATGGTGCGCCACAGCACACAAAGATTAATAATTTCTGTCTCCATAAATACGTGATAGTAGTTCAGTGGCCATTGGGATGGGCACCTGCAGCATACCTAACAAATAAAAATAGAAGAGTTTTTAAAGCAAACAGATATTTGAAATCATTCAGGGCCAAGTTCAGTTTTAAGAATGTCTTCTTCTTTGACAGTAAAAGTTTATTTTTCTTAGATTTTCTTTTCCTGGAATATAGTACAGAGAGAAACACATTAAAGAGGAGATAGACACATTTTGAGTCTTTAGTTCTAGAGTAAAATGCTCAGTTGAAAATTCCAGGCAGATTTTCAAGCTAAACTTGGAGAAAACAGCCTGTATCCAAGATCCAGTTGGGAGCTACAGACAAAACTGAAACAAGGGAATGTCCAGACATAAAATAGTTTGGTGTTGCTGTTACTCTAGTGATGTTTTGTCTTCTCTCCCAGGAAGGAGTATAAGGGAAACAAGACAGTTTATAATGAGTCTTGTTAACATTCTGGTAGGATTTTAAGTAAAAAATTATGTATTTTGTGTGCCAAAAAGGCACGATATCAAAGTTATTGACAGGGCTAAACGGTTTTGAGTGTGATGTATGCTGAGTACCCATGTCCTGGATTAGTCCTGCAAGACAGCTGATGCTATTTTATACCTGCTAACAAAATACCAGATCTCTGACCCTCTGTGTGTTATTTCTAATGTCAACATCCAGCTCTGAGGTCCCCAGCATGGGAGGACATGGATCTGTCTGAGCAGGTCCAAAGGCCTGCCATGAAAGTGATATGTCTTGGTTTGAAAGACAGGTATCTGCCAAAAGGGACAAGGGCCTCTTTTTTTGAAAGGAGAGTATAAACCCCCCCTTCCCTTTACTATGATTTTCAGAATTAAAGAGCTCTCAGGCGGAGATATGGGGGTAGGAATAACAGTTCTTTACTGATATATATATATATATAACAAGAGAAACAAAACCACAACAATAACTGCAAGATCAACATCAACAAAGCAGAAAACTCAGTAAACAGTTCTGGTTGTGGACACCTTTCCTTTGTGATGTGATTACCGCTCTGAGGCTGCCTGCCAGCTCTCCGTGATCCCACGTGGCTGGAGAGGCACTGTGAGGAAGATGGTGTCTGTGTCTCAAAATGGGAAAGGGCAGAGGGGAGAAGCTGCTCACAGGTCCCAGGGCAGGGTCAGTCCTGATGCTCCAAAAGGATGTGCTGAAGTCGGTAGGAGATGCAGGAAAGTGTCTGAGCAGGGAGGTTGCGGGATCCCACAGCCAAGGAAAAAGCAACTCCCGGCATCAGCGTGGCAGAGCGGAGTTTCTAGCGACCGTCCTGCTCCAAGGCAGACGAGCGAGAGAGAGCCAGAGCGGAAGCCCCTTATCCCAACTCTTCCTTTCCAGTGTTGCCCCTCTCCTCTCCCCTTCAAGAGAAAACTGTTAACTGTGCTTCTGGGTGTAGACCCAAATACTTAGCATAAGAATGGGAAAAATTCCACAGAAAGAAAAAGGGAAAATTCAACCCTCAACATGATGACAATCATGGAATATCTCTTCTATAAGGAAAGGCTGAGACAGCTGGGATTGTTTAGCCTGTAAAAGACAAGGCTCCAAGGAGACCTTCTTGCCACTTTTCAAGACCTAAAGGGAGTTTATAAGAATAATGTGGAAAGCCTTTTTAATTGGGCATGAACAATAGGACAGGGGGTAATGGTTTTACATTAGAGAGGGGTAGATTCAGACTAGATAGAAGGAAGAAATTATGAGGACAGTGGTGGAACTCTGCCACAGGTTGCCCAAAGAGCTGGTAGGTGCCCCAGCCTGAACACAGTTGGTGTTGAACTGTGCAACCTAGTCTGGTGGAAGATGGCCCTGCTTGTTGCAAGGATTTTGGACCAGATGAACTTTGAAGATGTTTTTGAACTCAAACCATTCTTTGATTCTATGAATGTCCTGTTTGATTTGGGGTGGTGATTTGGGATCAGCCACACCGTTGGTAGCAATCCCTTTTCTTTCTGTCTGGCATGAGCCTGCAATTACAGAGGGATATAATGATATCTGAAGTATGAAGGAACACTGCAGTTTGTTTCCAAAGCTTTGGAACACTGTTGCACTTCACAAAAACACTGAATGAAGTGTAAATCAACAGGCTTGTCACTTCTGGGATATTTGGCTCTTGGCTTTAGTAGATATAATTAGATATAATTAATAAATTTTATGGTTTTTGGTAGGTTTTACTCAGAACTTTGTCTAGGCCTTTTACTACTCTGTGTAACATAGCAGACCTTTTGTCCTCATGATTGGTTTTCCCATCTTCCATGTTCTTTCAGATCAGCAAACCTTGGCCATTGTGTGATTCCGTGTCTCTGTGACTCCATGATGTCTTCTTACTGCAGAATAACCGACACAGCTATGTGAAGTCTGTGTAGGGATTAGGATTGTATGGCCCTTGTGCTAGTGAACAAAATACTCTTTAGAATCGGCCAAACGTGAGATTTGAGTTTTAATGATTATTCCAACCAAAGAGCAAAGACATAATGAGCTGCATTCAACTAGTGGACTTTGGCACCAGTTCAAAGTAATTTCATCCAATTATATTTAGATTAAGTTTTCCCTTTGAAATACAATGTTTAATCTAAACAAAAACTAGATTTCCTATTTAAATAGCTATTAGGAGCAACAGAGTTCAGTTGGCTGATTTTTTAATAGGCTTTTATGGTAATGGAATTAGTTCTTCACTGTTACAGAATTTGCATTGAGATACATCTTTCAGCATCATGGTGGTGGTGATGGCAATTTCTAAATAAACTATTTGAATGTTTATGCAGGAATGGCATCTAAATAAGTAAGGGAAAGCAGCAATTTCAAAACGTCTTCTCATCTGACTATTCTATGAGCTTCTGCTAGAAATATTGTGACAATGAGGTCCTAGAGCTGTAGACAAGCTTTATGAAATTTAGGTGCAGATCCCTTAGGATTTTTTCTTTCAGAACAGTTTCAAGCAGGTATGGGTTTAGAGTTCAAGCTAGGATCCATCCCATAGACTAAGTTGAATAGGCTATTTTATCAATGGATAATTTCTGTAGAAATAACAACCACAGTAATATGGTATGTGGGTGTAAGGATTAATCTGCTAAATTTGGATCTGTGAGGACAGAGGAATGCTGTATCCTAAAAGTAAGACACCTTCTGTTGCACAAAACGCTATTAGCAAGCTGAAAAGGCTGCCTTGCATTAAAACCAAACTTCCAATTGCACTGAGTAGGTGACAGGAGAAGATGATGAAAAATGTTTTGAGAACACTGAAGGGTAAGAATTATTGATGGTTATTTTCCAGGAGACACAAGTGAGTTGGTGTGTTTTTATGGATAACCCTTTCCAGAATATCATTCTTATTCTTAGTTGAGCTAGCATATGGGAGCAGCAAATCCTTGTGGGAACTGGTTTTTTTTTGTTTCTTGTAACACATTTCAAGTCTTGGGCATCTGGCTAATATTGGTCTGTAATTCAGAAAATTATTTTGCAGAGGACTGTTGATTAATTTATTTAAAAAGTGCTTTGAAGCAGATGTTATGTAGTAATACTTTAGAACAACACTCCCACTGAGAATTGGAGTACTAGTGACTGAAGTCAGTGCATGCCTTAAGAATAATTCTCTTAGGCCCTGGATGATTGGTTTATCCTATTGAGCAGTGATTTAATCAGCTGGGGAGCTGCAGACAGACACCTATAGCCTGCTGCATTTGATGGCCACAAGCAGCCATTTGGAAGTTGAGTATGTGGTTAAGTGCTTTTCTCATCAAGAGCTCTGGCTGAGTTTTGAATGTCACTGTTATATGTCTTTATAATATAAGAAAAAAATGTTTTCTGGATCTCTTTATTACAGAATCTGTTCATTCTTTTGACACTCTTTTTCTCCCTTTTCCCATAAGAAATTAAATTGTCTTTTCTACAACATTCTTTTCTTCTACAGCTGGTAACTCCATCTTTGAAGAGTCTCAGGGATGGAACACAGAAGAAGAACAGATGAACTGTTTAAAAACTTTCATTCATATGTCCTTAGTAATAAAGTGCAAGGGGAGAGAAATTTAAAGCATGTGAAATGTATAACTATAATGATTTCTAAATAGGATTGTTTCTATATTTTCTATGAGTCATCAATAGCTCTTTAATGGTCCATCCCGAGATCCTGAGAGATGGTAGAATGTGCAATGATGTCCATCTGGTGTTGTGATGGGGTCTCATGATAGAGAGAAGCATTTTTATTTTACTTTATTTTTCTCCAAGAACATATTCTTTTTCTTTCAGCATAAAACACTGCTTGCAAAAAATTGCTTCCCAAAAAATATGGAAAGTACCTTAATAACTTTCACTTTCCCTTCACTCAAATTCCAGGTGAACTTCTTCATAAAGGGAATGTGGATGTGCACAATTCAGATGCCAGATCTTGCAAACTGAAGAAAATTTTGTTTTAATTTTGCAAGTAGAAGATTTAGGCTGTGGGAGATCAAACAAGGTCTCTGTCTGTCAGTCAACTGACACAGTCTGAATTCTAACATGACTCTGTGTATTAGCACAGATGCAACCTCACCTCAGAAAAAAATACATGACATATGTCATGAGAGAGAGTAGGTGCAGGAACCTGTGAACACAGATTATAATTTTCTTAATTTCCCAATGTGGGAGTTAAACATAATTCTATATTTAATAATTTGCATTACAAGTTCACATAAGTGGTCTTTAAAAATTGAGAAATTTTTGCCTTTGAAGCAGAATGATGAATTTTGCAGCACTATCTGTAATTTTGCAATGTATCCTGTTTTTCTGAGTGTGAATACCAAAGGTTTGGCATTTTCTTTCTCTCAGAAGGTGAGAGGGATGCTTCTGTATGTCTAATGTCCAGGTTATTTGATATTCTTTGATCCCACTTCTGATGTTTTAGTAATCTCCCAACTCTTGCTGGGTTCTTGGCTTTTCTGTTTTGCGTGTGCTTGTCAGGGAGTGATGGAAAAATGTCCTGGTCACTGCTTAGAGATTTATGGGCTGCTGCAGACACTTTGAATGGAAGGAGGAATAACAGGTAGTTTGACATAGAAACTACTGTGCTTTGTGATTTGATGTTGTTTTGTCCCCACGCCCCATTTCTAACCTTGGATATTCTTGCTATTAATAAGGTTATTATTGCACCTTTTAAAGAAATTTCTCCCAAGGTATCTCATAGCAGAATTTCAGGCTTTAAGTCCAATCAAGTGATTTATTTGAATTGCACAGCAGCAGAAAGAGCTTAAGCTGGGTACCTCTGGTGAGGCACCCTAACAAAACAAAATCCTGGGCAATTATACCCCTACAGTGTGAGTTTCCAAACACTTATGTGCCAGTTTAGACCAATAATTTTGGAGCCTGGGGTGTTCCTGTTGCTCATTATGTCTCTTCGTTGTCTCTGGATGGTCAATTTTTGTATCTTATCTCTGAGGTGGTGGTTTCTGCTGACACCTGGTACTTCCTTTATCTTCCAGCTTCAACAATCTCTGGGGTCCCTCTTGCAGGGAAGTAGATTAAAGCTCAAAAGTTCAAGATATCTGCATGAGAGACATATGTCATGAGTCTAAGGCTTCAGCAGATTTAGTAACTAGTGATAAGCAGTTAACTGCAGACAGCTTCAGACCTTTATCCAATATTCCCTAACAGCATCCATCACAATCTTGCTCTTCACCCATCTTGCTGGTCATCTGGCTGGAACTCCTCTCTTAAATGATTTGCCATAGAGCGGGAAACACAAGGTGCCAGAATAAATCTTCAATACTTATATGAGAGTCAGGGAACTAAATATTTCTTTACCATTAACAAATATGCTGGAGAGAGGACAAAATTAATTATATTCCCACGTGGCAATGCTCTGCAGCAAAATTCTGCTAACACCCTGTGAAAATGTGAGTATGGCCTTTGATATGGATGTTGGCCCAATGATTCTTTATCTCATAGAAATGAATGAATGCTCAAGACTCGTGGCTGAGGTCTGTTCTGATTCTTACTTACTTCTGTTGCCTTGTATTTGTGTTTTTTTTTTTTTTTTTTAAATTTTGTTTGTTTGTTTGTTTTTTAAGTTTTGTTTCTTGGTTTTTTACATTTTATGGTGGGTTATGCACATGTCTGAAGGAAGATGAAAGTTTCTGTCCTTCTCTGCTGTGCTCTGCAGGTTTTATCTTCCCCATAATGGATAGTCCATGCATGGAGATGGCTGGAGACAAAGAACAACTAGCACAGATTCAGTTGTATGGAGAAAATACTCAGCTAATTGTAATCAAATAAGTCCCATCCTAAGAAGACTTCATGGTCTGCTTCTCTGTAGAAAGCTTCCTGTCAGCATTTGCTCTCCTGAAAAAAACCCCAAACTTTCACCAGAAGGGATCCTATGGGCAAAGAGGAAGACAAGACCTGTGGAACCACCTAAGGGATCTGTTTGCTGTACTGATCCAGCCACCAGAAAACAGAGTTCATATGACCTCTGTGTAGAAAAAAATGTTGGAAAAGGCCTACCCTATCATGTCTTCAGCTGATCTCCTGTGCTAGGTCCTGTAGTCAGAGCCATTCCAGGAGCTAAACCTGAGTGTCAGCAAAAGGAATCCCCTCCCCAGCAATGACTTTTTGCCAGCCTTGAGTCATTAGCAACTTGTGCTTCATCCTAAGGACCAAATCCTGCCCCACTGAATCCATGTTATGAGATTTAAGAGCCAAACAAAATTAGGTCTAACACCTCCAGAAGCCAGAGCTCCTACATTTGGAGACTGTATGCCAAGGGAGAGAGCCAGCCAAATTCCTTCCTCTGCAAGATTTTCTGAGTCTTTAGGGTATTAAGTATAAATTAAAACACCTGAGAGGTTTACCTTCTTCCTCTCTTTTTCCCTGATTCATCTAGTTAAATCAATCTCTGTATCAGAAAAATATGTTCCAGCCCACAGTACATTACCCAAGTGAGGATTTTTTCATCTCATTCACCCTGTAAAACTTCTGGATTTCATCTTGTAGTAGGAACCCCATCTCCCTCTCTCTGTTTGCTTTTATGTGCTCAGGATGCCTTTTCTTCATCTTAAACTTTTTGTGCATTAGCTAAAGCCATAATTATTATGAAGGTGTCTGTAGGAATGAAAATGCTAAAAGGCAAACACATCTTTAATTTAAGAATATCGTGTCAGGGGAACAGGAAGGTTGTAAGTCCCAGATGGGATTTCTGACTCCACAGACTAGGAGAACAGGCTGTGGGAGCAATAAGCACTCTTTGCATGCAGCTGTGGCCTCTGAAAGCAACCTGCTGGATCCTGCAGAACACCTGCTGTGATGAGGTTTCTCTGTAAGGAAGCACAAGCTGCTTAAGCTCCTTCTGGGTTTCTAATCATCACTTAGAAATAATTCCAGAATAGTGTCTGAAATGATGTTTAGAGTGTTGGAGTATCTTTCTTCTCCTGACCCCGATTCAAGACAGATTTTATGGTTGAAAATACCTCACTGAAAATAATGAGCATATTTAGGACTTCTCTTGAAGAAACATGATGCCCATTCATTAATTGCTATGTGGCAAAGCATGCTTGTTGTTGTGTCTGTGCTCACTGTTATCTCACACGCCACAGTGAAGGCATGTGTTTGTTTATTTCTAGATCAAGTTTTGTGCATGACCTCTAGTAGGCGGATTGCTTTGTGTGTCCCTCTGATCTGGAAAAGATAGCTGGCATGATCTTCTTTAGGTTCAGACTCAGCATTCTGAATGTAAAACCCCCTTCTTTTTTTATCTTCTGTGAAAGAATTTGCCTTGCTTGGCTTTTCTGTGTACTGGTGCACAATAAATGGTAATAACTGGAGAACAGGCAGGGTTTATTTTTAAGTTTAATTTTTACCTTTCAGGGTATGAGGCACCATCCATTGTTGTAGCCCTCATGTCCTTCTAGACCAGAAGCAAATGACACTGTGAACTCACACTCAAAGATGCTTTTTGGCAGCAGTGGACTTGCAAACAGGAATGTGTGCTGCAGCTGAGTTTGAGGCCTTATTATCTGACCTGACGCAGAGTAAATTTGGTTGTGACTGATGCTCAGTGAGGGGGAAGTAGAAGAAAAATGGCATTCAGATGTGAATTCCTTTGAGGTGGATAATAAACTAGGATATTGGAATTTATGTGGAAACTGGAAACACACGCAAAAAAATTGTAATGTTCTATCCACAAAACAATGTATTTTATTTATGAACAGAAGATACAAAGTATTCTACCTAAAAGAATCAATGTTAAAGCCATATTATGCTTTATACTGGACTCCTGTTCACCCACCTCTGCCTACACACACACACAGAGCTTGCCATCAAGATAAAAAAAATTGGATTCCTAAATGAACTTTAAAATCTCAGCTTGATATGAAGAAATCCTTGCTTTGATGAAGACTGTGATTTTGTGAAATGTTTGTTGAAACTACTGGGCCAAACCAGCTCTCAAACCAGCCAGATACCCAGCAGTGAGTCACAGAATAACAGAAACTTTCTGCTTCTGTACAGGAAATCAGGAATTTGATACAGCTTAATGAGACTAAAGGGTGTGCTAGTTTTGCACATATGACATTTAGTGACGAAGGAAGAAGACATCCATGGAAGTGACTTTTTTAGAGGAGGTGCTGAGAGCTTCCTCTATGTCTGACAAAAACCAAGAACACACCTCTGTGAACACACATTTTAAACCAAACAAATCCCCGGAAATCCTCTTCTTTCTTCTGTTCGAGTACAGGTAACAGCCCCAGCTGGGCAGGAGGCAGCTGCAGGGTCTGGGAGGGGCTGGGCTTTCCCCCCAGCGTGGCTATGTGGGCCTGCAGCACAGCTGAAATGCTGCTGCTATTGACATCCAGCTGAAATTAAACCCTGCCCTGCTGCTGGCCTGGGCCAAGCCAGGGGTCTGCAGGGCCCTGGGAGCAGCTCTGGAACGGACCAGCCCACCGTGGCCCACACAGCCCCACAGGGGCTGAGCCAGGCCCCCTGGAATGGAATGGAATAGAATAGAATAGAATAGAATGGAATGGAATAGAATGCAGCCGGAGCAACCAGCACCGTTTCTGGCTGGACCCCTGCTATCCTGGCCCAGCCCCCAGCGCAGCTGCCGAAGAACTTTCCACCAAAAACAGCTCCCAGCAGGGATCACATGGCCCTCTACAGGCCCTTGGGCGAGATAGTAGCTCCTTCACTGCACAGATGAGACTTGCAGAACTTTTGTTCTTTCTCTTGAGTACAAGAAAAAGACAGAGATGAAGACATACATGGAGACAGCTTGGAGACATCGAGGTCAGACAAGAAGGAAGAGTTAGGTCCAAGATGGGAGAGGGATGAGAAGATATCTTGGATTGATATCCTGTAATCTATGGAGAAGATATAACTGATAAATTTGACTCTTTTTTCCACCCTCTAACTCGTGGAATGTCTATGGGGTGGATGGAGTGTTCACATTGTAGACATGAGCAAAGACATTTGTGTTGAAGTAAGCAGATGTTGAAATAGCTGTGATCCTAGGAGAAATTTGAACAGAGAGAGAGAGAGAGAGAGAGGACTGATGAAGAGGGAAGAAGTAGAAGAATCTCTCTTCCCAGAGTTGAAGATGATTTCATGAGTTAGATGGAGAGAACTTAGCTCTGAACTCTTCATCCTTAAAATAAAACCCCGTAAGTTGACATGGCCCATGAATTCAGCTGTGGGAAGGCTGAAAAAATGGGAGGGGTTTTGCAATAGCAAATTTCCAGGCAGCTGCTATTAATGAAAATTAAAAGCCACGAGAACAGTTTTCTTTGGGGAAGTCTCCATAGACTAATGAGAGAGACTCCTCTCCCTAATTGGATAAATACTATTTTAGAGATGGTAAATGGACTGATTTGCTTCTGCAAGTTGTCAGAGTAAAAGAAAAGAGGGTGTGGGGGGAGGAGAGTTGTTCTGAAGGTTTTATTCTGATTACTATTATTTTTTTCTTTTAGTTTCTGTTAATAAAATTTTCTTTTTACCTTTTAAAGTTTGAGCCTGCTTTGCTCGTCTCCTAACCCTATCTCACAGCAGGAAGCGAGTAAATAATTCTGGTGGGTGCACTGGCCATTTGGCCAGCACTAAATCCACTGGGGTAGGTTAAAAAAATTAATATTTGCAAAATTTAATCTGTCTAGTAACTAATAACCATGGATTTACAGTCATTTCCTTGGCAAGTGTGGTTATGTGGCTTAAAACAAACTCTCTTTGTTATGTGGCTTAAAACAAACTCTCTTTGTTATACACATTTCTGCAAGAAGAGGTCTGAGTGAGCATTTTGATGCTTAGAGTGGAGCTTGGGGATTTGCTGTGTGAATAATAAAAATATACTTTTAAAATACATGCAGATTGAATGTATTATTCTTTATCAGTACCAACCTCTATGCCCCATCATCCTCATTTTTTCAAAGAGTTTGCAACTCTGTGTGATCCAAACCTTGCTAATGCCATTTCTTCCAGCACCTGAAAAAGTGTCAACATTTTACAGCATAATTACCAGGGGTGTGAATGTTACATGAAATAATATAACCATTCATCATATGCCATCTTTCCACCCCAATGTTTTGATGTGTTTATCATTAAGTCTTTTTCAAGTCCCAGATACTTCTTGTTTTGTACACATGAGCTTGTGGTTTGCTGTCTTTATATTTTTTTCATTCTTCCCAAGATGAGGGCTTGAATAATTTTGAGAATAGGAGTTGTTAGAGTTTGGGGGTTTTGTTATTTTTTTTTCCTGTAGGGGTGGAGAGAATGGCATGAGGACTTTTTATTTGCTTATTTGATTGTTATAGTAAGGAACTAATAAAATACTTTCAAGGATAAAACCAAACCAATGAGAATAGACTTTCTTCACTGACAGCAAAAATTCACCATGGTCACAGACTTGCATTTACAATTATTACAGCACTTTAAGACATCACATTTAATAATCAAAATGTTTCTTTTTTTCTCCTTCTATGCAGTTTGAGAAGGTTCTCAATTTGTCCATTGATCATCTTTGATGTTCTGCTGTGACCTGGGGCCTCAGAGCTACAATGTCAGCCACCATTCTCACCCAGATTCTGCTTTTTTTGCTAAATATTACACTCTGGTAGATTTTTAGATGTGCAGAATGTGGGAGCAGTCTGCTAGTTTGGTAATCAGCAAAAGACTGCTTCAAGTGCCTACTTTTCCAAAAGATTCCTGTTATACATGTGAATCTACTAAGTTGTTATTTCTGTGCTGAATTCCTTGAAACTAGTTCCTGAACTGTAGCATTAGTGCAGCTCATGTAAAATAAGAAGGGTTTTGGCTTTAAAGCTGCATTGTGTTTGTTAGTATTACCACAAAAATACTTAAGAATATAAGAGCCCTTCAGCATTATGAACAGTACTTCCACAGTGTGCAAAAGTTTTATACTGCAAAAAGTAAAGCTTTGCACTGCACTTTTACTTAAAGCACAGAGCAGCAGCTGTAAAAGACTAAAATGTTTTCTGGCTTTCCATTCTGTGCCGTAAATCACGGTTAATGGAGTCTTAAAGGCAGAGTCACTTGGGGATTAGGCTTGGACCAGGGAGCAGGAGCATCTTGATCCATTGCTCCTGCTGAGGCAGTGAAAACCATGGAAAACTGAGCAAGAGCAAGTAGATTTGGGCCTCAAATCCCCAGTGAAGCTTAGTCCAGCATTGTGAGGGAATGTTTGTGCATATTTGTCATAAGCAAAAGAAATGCACTTAACTTAGACTTTCAATATATTGTCAGGATCAAGGTGAAGCACTGGGGCTACCACCTGGCTGCCTAATTTTTATCCTCTGTGTGATGGTAGCATTTCTGTGATGCAGCATATCAAGCTGGCCATGAGAACAGGAACGGGTCTAACTCCTGATGAATCTCTTTACTTTGGTGCTGCCATTGGTGGGATAAGTCTCTGAGGGATGCTTTCATCCTCATGGAAGTATTTCAAGGCTCAGCAATTAAAGCCTCACATAATTGCAGGAGCATCTTACCAGAAGACCATTCTAGAAAACACATGGGAAGAAGAGGAAATGGTGTAGCAGACAATAAGGTGCTTTTATTCTTCAGGCCCAAGTAACGATTTTAAGTCACGATGATTGATAACTTCAGTAACATTTTTACAGCCTTATCATACAAACTATGCTTTCTTCCATTTTTTTACCTTGGGCTGGTGTAATAATTTTTCATGGAGAGGCCAAAGGAAAAATATACACAGTATTTGTCAAAGTCAGTAGAATACTTTTTTCTAAATGAGCCTGTTCACAAGCCTTGTATTTCCTCTGTGTGATCTACTTAGAGAGGCCTTGGGAAGATGTCTAGGTTTGAAGGACAGGTGTCTGCTAGGGAAAGCAGGGCCCTCCCTTGAAATGGAGAATGTAAATCCCCTGCCTCTGAATTAGTATAATTTTGAACTTAAGACGGTCTCAGGGGATAGGAATGGGGATAGGAATAACAGTTCTTTACTAGTACGCATAACAAGGCACACAAACAACACCAGCTGTGGCATGAACACCAACCAGAACAGGAACCCAGTTCAGCCCTCTCGGCCGCGGGCACTTTCCCCTTGGTGCAGTTCCCGTCACCGCCGGCAGGGGGCGCGGGTGGCTCCCGGTGGGCGGGGCAGGTGAGATGCTCCCTGCACGGCTGCAGTTTTTCTCCTCTCCACAGCTCTTTAATCTTTGTTCACAAAACACAGGTAAACATTTTTCACATATACCACTCTGAAGAGGTGTAGGTCCATGTAAATCTTACAGGAAGGATCAGGCATTTCTTCTGGCATGACTTTTCTTTTTCCTGAGTGAAGGTAGAACAAAATACTGGTAAATGTACATAAATCAATGTGCATAAACATTTACATCTAAATTCTAAGCTGTGATGGTTCAGAGTCAAAGTTCCAACTTCCACTGTAGGTCTAATTCTGCACATTATGGCATTGATAATAAACAGCAATAACTAGTCTGATGATCAGGGCTTCTAAAAAATATTACTTTGATGCCATGATTTCACTCTCTGATTCATACAAATTCTGCACCAGCAACAGGATCAAGTGATGTTTAACATGAAATCACATAATCTTATCACTTGAATGAAATGACCAGATATTTAAGGTTAGTAGGAGATCCCTGTTGTTTTTTTCACCAGTGACAAAGGGATTGCTCCGAGCAAACAAGGAGAAACAGCAAAGTATACGTTTTCTCACTTCCAGGTAAAAGTTTCTTTCTTCCCAAAATCATGTATTTAGGGCGTTGGAAAGAAGAATACAGTGTCCTTTTCTTTTCTTTTTACTGGCTATAAATGAGCACATTTGTATTCCAGCAGAGAAGACTAAACTGCGAGTAATTCAGTGGGGCATATACTAAATAAATCACTGTCTGCGTAAGAAGAAAGCAAACAAAAGGAATAACAGTTTCCAAATAAATGCACATGCACAAAGGCCGTGGATGCCAGACTGATACGTGGGACATGAGAATCAATGCACTTTCATAGCTAGTGTTCATCCCACAGCTGCCAATGTCCTGGATGTGATGGGACTCCAGCATCTGTGGATGTCTGTCTCCCTATCTTGAAGTCTCTGGAGCCCCAGGGAGCTGGGGGACCCAGGAGCACAGCCTGAGTTTGTCTCCTGCCTGGGGACATGGTGACCACAGCAGTTTTTTGCCCTTCTAAATTGAGGATGGTTTTGGGTGGATTCTGTACTGGATGTGCTACCTGGAGCAGGGGTAAAACAGCTCCAAATTTGTTATTTGCAAAGTTACCAGGGGTGAATGGAGGGGGAGGGTGTTTGGTGTTGAAGAACCTGAAATCAGCCTGACTCATCCTTCCTAAAGTTAAATGTCTTGAGGAAAACTGCCTCTGAAAGTATCTGATAAGGAAACTTAACAAGTTACCAATAACTTACCTAAAAGCTGCTGAGATGACACAGCTGGCCTGGAGATACAGGATTGGAAGTCTTAACTTTAACAAGTCCCACTCTTTAGCATCAGGGACCTCTAACACACTCCTCCCATTGTGGAGATTCCTCCCTTGAGCAGGGATGTCACTCAAGATTACTCTCTGAGTCTGAGATTGGCCCACAGTCATTGGTGAGGTTGAGTGGCATCCATATCTACCCAAATATTGGTTTTGCTAGCTTTAATATTGCTTCAAAAGTAGTGCATTATACTAGTAGTTATAGATACCTATGCTGTGTAGTAAATAATTCCGATGATATTTTAGTCTAATCATTACTATAATCAATTTAAATAAATTATTTTTTATGTAAGTATATTTGGTGTGCCATCCTTAATGCTGAAGGACAAACTCACATAAAGACTCAGTTACACCTGTACAATGCTTTAAATATAAACTGTTGCCTAAAGATTGGATGCAGCCTCACCCAGGCTTCTATCTGAGAAGGAGTTTAGAAAGCTGGGAGGTCCTTTCTGCACCTTATGTCCCAATGGAAGATTTTCTGATTAATTTTATTTACAGCAGCTGTTTGCTTACATTTCAGGTTAAACTTCAGAGAATGGGTTCTACCACTGCTGGACTGGGTTTGGGAGCTGGGCTCATGCAACTCGATCCTCCTGGGGTGGGGAAGGTTGGTTTTGTTCACAAAATTATAGAGAACTAAAAGAAAAAGAGTGGCCAAATGCAAGAGTAATAGAGTCATCATGGAATCACAGAATGCTTTGGTTTGGAAGGTACTTTAAAGGTCACATAGTGCAACTTCCCTGCTGTGACTGGGGACGCCTTCCACTATCCCAGATTGCTCCAAGCCCTGTCCAGCCTGGTCTTGGACACTTCCAGGGATGGGGCGGCCACAGCTTCTCTGGACAACCTGTGCCAGGGCCTCCCCATCCCCACAGGGAAAAATTTCTTCCCAATATCCCATCCAACTCTGCCCTCTGGAAGTGGGAAGCCATTCTCCCTTGTCCTGTCACTCCAGGCACGTGTCCAAATTCTCTCTTCAGCTCTCCTGAAGACCCTTTAGGCACTGGAAGGTGGTCTAAGGGCTCCCTGGAGCCTTCTCTTCTCCAGGCTGAGGACCCCCATCTCTCTCAGTCTGTCTTCATACTGCAGAGCTTCAGCCCTCCAACCACTTTTGTGAAAATTATCTTCTAGAGCACACAAGGATGTGCAGAATGACAAAGATCCCGGGGTTTTCTGTTGTGTGATGTCTTGTTTGACCAATCACATGCGTAAAAGTGGTAAATTCAAAGCCCCTATAATGGAGGTGCACATCAATAAACGTGGGCTGTTGCTGCATCAACCCGGCGTATCTTCTCACTTGTCTGTCTCTGAAACTCTGAAACTGAAACTTCCAGTGTCTGTGGAAACACAAACGTACCCATGTCCCCACATAAGAAGATCCCACAGACCTTCCCATTTACTAGTGATAACATCTTGCATCATTACCTTAGGTTTAGGCAACTGGGTATCACTAGATGATTGCAGTATAAAAATTATTTAAAATTACTGGATTCTGGGAATTTTCTAGTACTGTTAAATGATTCAGGGTATAAACAACTTTTGCCACTCTGCTCTGTGGGGTCTCACCCCACATTATCTCTTTCTGTTTATCAAGTCTTCATTTTAAAGTGCCATGTGCATGTTCCACCATGGCTAGAACTGTTGGTGAGTGGGGAATACCAGTGTGATGTGACACTCTCCAAAGCTGAAGGAATTGTCTTGTCTTTTGTGAAATGTATGCAGGGCCATTGTCTGTTTTGATGGTATGGGGGATACTCAAAGCAGCAAAGCCTGAACCAATGCGCAATGGTATCCTGACTCCTTTCCCCTGTGTGTACTGAGGCCCATATGGCTGATGAAAAGGTGTCAATTGACATATTAGACATCTGAATTCAAGAATGTGTGTGACATTGGTTTGCCATATTTGTAAAGCACAGAGCCCACAAGGATTTACCTCCATTTGCAGTGGTGCAGTGTGGCCTTGGCAGTCAGCACTGGTGTTAGCTACATTATGAGCCTCTGTGTTTGACAGCAGGAATTGCCTCTGTAGGGCTTGAACACCTTGATGGAAAAAGACGTGTGATGCCTTGGTTTGTGCCAGCATATCTGATTGTGGTGCCGTCCAGGCAGGGCTAGCTAAGCAATCTGCTCGAGCATTGCCCTCTGTGATGAAACTTGGTAAATTTGTGTGGCTTCTGATATGTAAGATGCAATAAGGGCAAGTTCTGGCCTGGATGGCATGCCACAAAGTTTTTAGTAGGTCAAATAATTGTGCATGGCCAATTTCTTTTAACAGAGCTTGGTCTAATCTATGTGTGATATCAGCAACATAGGCAGAGTCCATCACAATATTTAAAGAAATGTGGAGAAAACATTGAAAAGCCATAGCTACAGCATGTAGCTCCACCAACTGAGGTGATCCACTCTCACAACCTTCCAAGGTTTGCCATTCATTTTCCTCTCTCCATGTCACAAAGGTTTTTCCTATTTTCCCAGAACCATCAGTAAATACTGTGACACCTTTTAGAGATGTTTGAGTATTCAGTGGTTGTAGGGATAGGTCAGTGGTTCCAGTCAATTGCAGTACCTGTGACTCGGTAGGTGGTAACTAATTTCTCCCAAGAAATTTTGCAAGGCACTTTGTAAAGCTGTGCTGTTGGCAAAGCACATTGTTCTTGTGAGACTGGTATAATAATTTTGGAAGGATCTCTTGCACTTAACTGTAAACACCTCTGATGGCATTTGATGATTAATTGTGCAATTTACTCAAAGATGATAGGTGCCATCTATTTAGGTTGATGAGGCAGGAACATCCACTCTAAAACATGTAAAGGGTCGGACCACTGAGTATCCCACTGTCCGAAAATCCTGATCGGATTAAAATTGATGATGAAAATAAATAGAGTAATGCACACCTCTGGGCATATCTGGAGGATTTGTCTGTTTGTGATAGACTGCTCTATTATTTCCACAGACTTTTGCCTATGAGGTTAAAATTTTGGGAGAATTTAGATAAGGATCACCACTTAGGATGTTAAATAGGGGTGCTAATTGTGAGGTGGTCAATCCTAGGTAGGGTCTGAGCCCGTTTATGGTACTCAGAAGTTTTTGTGCATCGTTTAAAATTTGAATTTTTGTTGAGATTTGCATTATTTGTGGCTGTATTGTCTGATCCATTATTTTATGTCCAAGGTACTTCCAGGTTGGTTGCACTTTTTCCAGTGCTACTTGCAGCCCAAAATTTTTAATGCTTGCAACAGGCTTAGCCAAACGTGTGAAAGGTCTTTTTTTGGTTGGGGTTGCAACTAAGATATCACCCAT
>VZTT01025599.1:19652-43347 GCA_013400855.1 Buphagus erythrorhynchus | reverse complement strand
TGGAATAAGAAGCTAAACACATCGCAGACATTAGACAGGCAGCCTTCCCAAGAATCAGAGACTGTAAGGCTGGGATTCAAGAAGAGGCTCTGCATATCAGGGGCTGTTAAGGACATGCCTGAGCACACTCTGACAACCAGACCTGTAAACTGGTGCTTCCTGCAGGTCTGCAAACCACAGCAGACACATCCCCAGGTGTGCTGCAGAGTGCATGGAACCCCACGTGTGCCCAAGCCAGGCTGAGCACACCCCACTCCCTGCAGCTGCTCTGGGGGACAGAGACCAACAGGAGATTGTTCACTCTGCTGCCACACTTACAGCAACTCAAGGTAATGCTCTTTTAAAGAAAAACACACAAAGCCAAAATGCCTGCTCGAAGTGACAAGGGCTGGCAGGGGATTAGTGATTCAGTGCTAGTAAAAATTAAAACAATTTCCACAAGCCTCACTTTCAATTAGCCACTGCAATTTCTTCACATGGCAAAGGACTAAACCTCCTTAAAAAATAAAAAATAAATAAAAAACTCTCAAAAATTAAACTAAGCTATTACATGTTTAAAACTTTCCAATTTGGCAGCTCATAGTCCCCCAAACCTCATCCTTATTTACAAAGCAGGAATACTGCTAATGTAGCTTAATGGATAGCCAAGGAGAAACATCCACACTACAGTGTGTCTTCCTTGTGTGGAAAGTGCAAATGCCCCAGGTGAGCTTAGGAAACAAATGTCATATCCAAATCATAGGTTTTTCTATCCTATTGAGGGCAAAACTGTTAAAACTCTCAAGGACCTCACTGAGGTTAGTGGGTCAAACCTAGTCCAAATGTGAACAATAGACTGAGAATCTGCTCTCAACACACTGTATGATTTTATTCCATTTAACTCTAGTGTTTTCAGTAGAGTTATTCCTGATTTACCTATGGTTTTTTCATCATATACCTCAAAATCCCAGGCTAAATTTTCACTGATGAGGATCATGGGCAGTATATGTTCCACCTTTTCAGTTCCAAGCTTACCTATTTCTCAAAGGTCTCAACTTTCAAAAAACTTTGAATTATGCTTATTGCAATCACATTCCTATATTACTGTAATTAATATTCACTTTTCTTCTTTCACAAACAGATTATTAATTAGAATGACCTAATCAGAACAAGAGCAAAATCATATCTAAATGAATGCCTCTCTAAAATATGTGCTTTAGTCAGATTCATGTTTTTATGTCCCAAATGGAGGAATCAGAGTTAACTCCCCATTACTCAGGGCAACGATAGGCTGGGACACCACAGATAACAACAGTAATTTGGAGCCCCTCTAATTTCCCTCCATCACAGGAAATTTTCATTTTAGTTCAGGATTAATCCAGGTAGAATGATTTCTTCAGAGGCTGAGACCAACACAAGACAATACAAGTTATGTTAATGTACCTTCACACTGATAAGACCTCACAAAATCTCAAGGAAAGCATGGCAAACTCACTGACAGTTTGAAGAAATGACTCTGACAAAGAAGGGAGTTGCCAGGTCTATGGAGAATGGTTTTTGTCTTTTCTCTTTGAAAGGCTATGACAACTGTGAGGAATGAGAAGAAGGGATGAGCATAGCAAATACACTGCTATTATTTGGAAGACAAACAAACAGTCTTGGCAATACAGTAGTTAGAGCATAGCTTTCAAAATATTTGTATTTCAATTTGTGGAAATTTAACAGTAATGATAATATTTTAGTGATGAAATACATGAGGTATGTTTATTATTTCCCTCACCAAATAAATCAGCCTCAGAAGATGACTTTTTTTTTATTAAGAATAAAATTGAAGAACAGCAGCACATAGGCTTGGCCTTTACACAAAGAGAAAAGCTAAATCATAGCCACAGATGCTTCCTGTATGAACCAGTCAGCCAAAGCACCTGACAGGTTAGACAGCAACACTGCCACCAAGTTTCCCACTAAACAAATCTTAACATCTCAGGAATATCTGAAGCCCACTCCAAAACTCTGATTAACCTCGGTGAAGAATACCCACAGTTCCTAAAAGGGTAGGATCTGCACACAGAGGGATCTGGCTCCATCCAAAGAAGGGTGCATTGCTGGAAGGCACTGCAAGTACACACTTTGAGGAAGAAAGGGCTCCCTAAGGAGTTGAGACTGCTCTGTAGCCAGCTGACAGAGTGCACAGGGACACACACATGCATATACAGAGCAGAACGCAGGCAGTGAGGCATGAAGGCAACACAGGCTTTCAGTAGATCCTGTAGACTGACTGAGAAGGCAAAGATGAGGGAGAAACAAAAACACAGTGGTAGCATTTATGTGTTACTGGGAGAAAAAGAGAGTTGCAAGAAAAGTAGATGTTGGCAAGAAAAAATTGCTTCATCTCATGGGATGCCCTAAAATTTATTTATTTTTAAATTAAAAATGACATCTGCAGATTTTAAAACCATCTGTACCAAAATAAATACATACATAATTATTGCTGTCTTTGCAGACATCAATACATCTATAAAAGGATTAAAATATACAGAAACCAGAATATCTCGCTATCCCCATTTTTTTAATATGCAAAATAAACTGAATTTACATGATGTTGTAGTCCTAAAATCCAGTTGGCTTTCTGGGCTGCTAGCACATACTGTGGGGTCATGTCGAGTTTCTCATTCACCAACAACCCCCAGGTCTTCCTTCTCAGGGTTGCTTTCAATCCATTTCCTGCCCAGCCTGCACTTGTGCTTCAGACTGCCTTGAGATTGTGCTTCACAGGTGCAGCACCCTGCTCTCAGCTGTGTTGAGCTTCATGAGGTTCTTTCTCACAGTCCCACCTCTCAGGTGTGTCCAGGCTCCTCTGGATGCCATCCCTGCAGTGTGACAGCCCCACACAGCTCGGTGCTGTGGCAGACGTGCCGGGGTGTGCTCGATGCCTGTCCCTGACAAAGGTGTGGAGCAGCACCGACCCCTGAGGAGCCCCAGCCCTCACTGCTCCCCTCTTGGACACTGAGCTGTTGATCACAACTCTGCATCCATCCAGCCATTATTATCCATCCATTCATTATCCACTGAGTAGTCAAATCCATGCCTCTCCAGTCTAGAGACAAGGATGTGATGCAGGACAGCATCAAATGCTTTATACAAACCAAGGTAGATGACATCAGTTGCTCTTTCCATATCCACCACTGTCATAGCCCAGTTGCAGAAGGCCACCAAGTTTGTCAGGAATTATTTGCCCTTAGTGAAGACATATGGCTGTCACCAATCATCTGCTTACTTTCCTTATACCTTTGCATAGTTTCCAGGAGGATCTGCTCCATGATCTTGCCAGGCACTGAGGTGCAGCTGACTAGCCTGTAGTTCCCCAGGTCTTCCTTCTATTTTCCATTTTCAGAAAAGGGGTTTATGTTTTCCCTTTTTCAGTCAGTGGAAATTTCATTGACTGCTGTGACTTCTCAAATATGATGGATAGTGGCCTAGCCACTTCCTTGGACAGTTCCCTTGGAGTCCATGGATGCATGTTATCAGGTCCCATAAACTTGTGCACATTCAAGTACCTCAGAATATATTGAACCTCACCTCCTACAGCAGGTTCTTCATTCTCCCAGTCCCTTCTGGGACTTGAAGTCTTCTGCAGCTTGGGTGCTGTGGCTGGAGCCTTTGCCAGCAAAGACTGAAGTAAATAAATTTTTATGTATCTTGTCCTTCTTCACATACAGAGAATCAGGTCTCCTATTTCCTTCTGGAGAAGACTCACATTTTCCCTGGTTTTCTTTTATTGCAAACATATCTATAGAAGCTTTCCTTGACATACCTGACCAGACTTACTTCTTTCAGAGCTTTAGCTTTCCTAACCTGACTCCTGGCTGCTCAGATAATCTCTCTGTATTCTTTTCACGCTACCTGTCCTTGCTTCCACCTGCTGTAGGCTTCTTTTTCTGTGTTTGAGTTTGTCCAGAAGCTCTTTGTTCATCCATAGAGACCTCGTAGTGTTTTTAAATTATTTCCTCTTTGTTAGGATGCATCACTCCTCAGCTTGGAGGAGATAGCTCTTGAATATTAACCACCTTTCTCAGGCTTCTCCTCTCTCCAGGACTTTCTCCCATGCCACTCTATCAAGCAGATCCCTGAACAGGCCAAAATCTGCTCTGCTGAAGTCCAGGGTATTGAGCTTGCTGTGCACCCTAATCACCACCCTGAGGATCTCAAACTCCACCACTTCATGGTCACTGCAGCCCAGGCTGCCCTGGAGATTCACATTCCCCACCAGATCCTCACTTGTAGGTGAGAACAAGGTCCAGCATAGAACCTCTCCTTGTTGGCTCCCCTATCTCTTGGAGGAGTTAATCAATGCATTCCAGGGGTCTCCTCGATTGCTTATGCTTTGTTGTGTTGTCCTTCCTACAGATATTGGGGTGGATGAAGCCCCCCATGAACACCAGGACTTCTGAATGTGAGAACAGCCACAGAGGACCTCATGTGCTTCCTGGCCTGGCAGCTGTGGCAGAACTCCCCTACAAAGTCACCTCTCCCTGCCCTCCCATCAATCCTGACCCCCAGGCTCTTGGCTGGCTCCTCTTCCCCCCAGACTTTGCTCCATGCACTCCAGCTGTCACTGGCATAGAGGGTGACACCTCCCCTCGTCTCTCCTGCCTGTCCTTCCTAAAGAGCCATGTCCTTCCATTCCAGCACTCGTGTCACAGCAGCCATCCCAGGACACAAGATCCCAGCCCTGCAGCTCCTGTTTATCCCCCATGCTGTGTGCACTTGCACAGGGGCAGGGAAGGGTCCCAGGGAAACCAACTCTGGCTGGAGTTACTGTCCAAGTTCTTTATTTAACCCTTCAGAACACAGAACCTTGAAAGTGATGTAAATAAGTCTCTCCCACTTATATCAGTTAAAGAGATTTCAGCTCTTTTGAATAATTGATGCTGTATGTAAATACAAACACTGAAAATAAAAAAATTAAATGTCTGCCTGATATGTTAGACCAATGACCAACACAGTGAAATAGGCTGTCATGCCTCATTATTGGGAATCAAATGCTGATCTCTTCCCACACAAGCAGTTTGATCAAGATTTTAGGTGCTTTTTTTCTTTTTTTTTTTTTTTAATTTTTACATCTGTTCTTTCAGATTAATGTCCCATGTTAAAGCAACAAAGTGAAGATATTGATGAGTTTTTCTATCTTAAATATGCATCCTGTTACTTAGCATGTTTACCCTTAGAAATCCATCCTTGTTATTGCTTGTGAGAATTCTACCCACCAGAGACAACACCTTTTGAAAGCAAAACTGAACCTAAAAATACCAATGGAATAAATGTATGAGGGAGGTCAGCCTTCCTAGGCCATACCCTGGGCTGCAAAGGCCCAGCCTTTCCCAAAGGGCCAAGACCCAAGACCTGCAGCCCTGCTTGAGCTGGTCACTACCTACAGATTCTGCTTTGTACAACTGACTGCCCATTTCTGCCCTAGCAGAGTGGGTTGGGTCTTTATATGTGTTAGGTTGAGGTTTTTTTAACACGATCACTACACCAACATCACTTGCAGTAACATCCTTCTTTGCTAATTTATTACCATCTCCAAGGGATATTCTGCTATAGCCAGAGCATAGCTTACAGTTGCTACCAAACAATCTGACACAAAACATCAGTAATGTTTACCATCTCTAAATAGCTTCTTTTCACTCAAAATTTCACAAGCTATTTTAGGAATATTGTGGTTATTTGCTTTCTAACACAGTTGCATAAGCATTTAGATCCATTTCGTGTTCTTTTTTGCTTTCTAATTTTGCTGCTTGGAGAATATATACTAATGTATGCATGTTCCCTATCAGAACACAAGAAAAACTGGTCATTCTGCCAAAGCTCTACTAAAAATGTCCAAATCAGCTAGGATCCTGTAAAGGATCAAACGGAAGTAACTGCTTCAGGTTCACCATCTCATAAAATAAAAAAATCTGTACCAATCCTTGAAACAATATTTCTGTCGAGCTGAAAACTAGAGTACTGAACATTTTACATGAATGATTTGTTCTCCTGATTTCCTTCCCTTAGCCATTACATAACAGTACTTTACGTCCTTTGGGGGGGGAGGGGAGGTGGTTTGTTTGATTGGTTTATTTTTTTACAAAACTTTGACCTATGCCTTTTGTCTCTTGACAGTACCTGCAAGATATATTTATTACAAAGGAATAACATTGCAATCTCGCTGATGGAAGTGGGCTGGAGAAGATGTCAGTATTCTTCTCTGAAGGAGTGCACCTTTGTGTAGAGTTTATAATTATCTTATCTATTTTATATCATTTGACAATGGTGAACATAACTGCTTTCTCCCATACACATTCATACTACCCATGTTTAATCTAAAGCCTCAAAGCTTTTGAGACTCAGGTTTTCCTACTATTTTCCATATTTTCGTCACTTTGCTATTAGGTTATTACAACAAATCCTACATGAGTAAACACCATTAAAACTTTCCAAAGCAAAGATTTTATACAAAGACTCTGCTTGGTTCCGAGGACTGCCTTGGCAGAAATGTGTGGTACAAAATACCTTGATGAACAAGTATATGAATATGTATAATTTGCAATCTGCATTGCCTACTTATTCACTTCCTGGTGAAATCTAAGATTTTGGATTTGATGCATATTTTAAAATGTGCATATTTTAAGAACAGTACGTATTTAAAGGGAGTTTCTCTTGCATTCATGATAATTCATTCTCAGCTATTCAGATCTAAAATAGACTATTTTTTTAGCTTTCAGATAATGAGGCAAAATACATTTTCCACACTTGGTTTTAGAGACGAGCTGAGAGATGTACCTCATCAGAAAGCATGGTGACTATAAAGAAAAAAAATTTTTAAAAGCCCAAACCCCAAGTGTTATTGCTTGAATATGAGAAGAATAGCTGTTTCAGAAAAAAAAATTAAAAAAACAACCAAACAAAATAAATATAAGCATCTATCTAGAAAAGCCATGGCCAAAAGAGAAGCTCTTAAGAAATATTCTGTCCTCACTCCTACCACATAAAAGAAGCTTGTGAGTGATACTGATGGCAGGATATTGCTTCCTTGAAGCTAGCACGCTGACTAACAAAACACCTAACAATGCACAGGCAGAGCCTACCACCCATTTCCGAGTCAGATGTTCCACTGGTTAAACTACAAATAACATCATTCCCACATTTAGACAAACTGTCCAATGTCTGGCAGCCAACAAAACCAGTTAGTGAAGTGCCAACAAAATGAACAAGTCCCAGTACCCTCACACCAGCTGGGAACACATCTACTGAAGTCACTTAACTTGGTGGCTGACACCTTCCCCAAGCTTAGATCCCACAGGTCTGAGTGTGGCTTCTGAGAACAGGTTTGGGATACTTCTGGGTTTTGGTTTTCTGTTTCTAGTTAATGCCTGTACTCTTAGGCTACAGACCTGGGCAATATCAGCAACAAAAGCCTGGGCTACAAAAAACTAGTGTAGAGGTCTGAGAGTTTGAGTCAAAGGTAGAAGAGAGATGAGGGAAGAGAAAAGACAAGATCCAAAATATTTCACTGCTCCCATATATGTGCAGTGCTAAATTGCTGCAAGCAGCTCTTGGGGATTACAATGAAGCTGCTGGCCAATGCACACTGTGTGATTTGGCCTTTCCAGTTCTCAGGGGTGAGTGAATGAAGCACAGCTGGGCTGGCACCTGCACTCATTCCAACACAGGCCTTGGATACCATGGCAGTATCTGCTCTTGTCTACAGTCGCACACGTGTGGGACAGCATGAGTCCAAGGAGAAGGTGAGATACAGATTCAGCTTGAATGATACAAGCATCTACCTCCCTTTCCAACAGCCAGAACCACTATCCACATCCACAAGATCACTGATGATGCCCTAATTATAGAGACCCCAGGTGTGTTTCAGGTTGACCTTAACGAAAGTCTGTATGAGCCATGGAAGGGCATAAAGAAATCCACCAAAGAATCCCTGGTGACAGTGATACCTAAATGATTCCAAAAAACTTCACAGGGTTAATCTTGAGTTAGCTGCATGCTGGCCTGTTGACATTGCTTCAGCAGCAATGCAATCAGGTGCTGCTGAAGACAAGTGAGATCTCCCAGAGTAACTGAAGGACTGCAAATAACAACAAAAATAAATCAAAAATGAGCTACTCTGATTTACCTTAAAAAAAACTATTGTTCTCTCTATTGATAAAGAATGACACAAAGGAGCACCACATCATGCAGTCAACAATGAAGTGAGGATCTTACAAATGGCACCTCCAAAACTGAACAGCTGGCAGTTCTACCCTCCTGAACTGGGCAGGTAAAGAACGGTGGCAATTAGGGATAACTACTTTCCAAGTGCCCAGGCAGGACTTAGACCCATTGCCTTGTGATGGCTAGCAACTGACCAAAGGACAGACAGAGCATGGGCCTCATCTCCATGATCACACCATCCTGATCCTGAAATTCCCCCTCAAATGGCTAGCTCTCAGTTTTCAAACATGGTATCCTGTTGTCACTCTTTCTCTTCTCACAAATGTAGACATGCAGAATGTGTTACAACTCACAGCATAGTATGTTGCACAGGCCAGTTTCTGTCTCATACTCAGTCATGATACAACTTTTGTTGTATCATGATACATACATTTATATGACCATGATCAAACACAGACCCAAGCAGCTGCATGTGGCTGTCCCAGTGCCAAGAGGCAAACAGCAGCTAATATAGTATATAAATGGTATAATGCCTTCATTTAGCTCTTTTTCCAGGCCTACATTCACATTGTTTTTCTCTTCCACAGTAACAACTCAGAACATCACCAGAACATCCCAGGACTACACCTTGATTTGGTGAGGAGATTTTTGTGCCCCAAAGGTGTAACTTGTGCATAATAATGCCAAATATTACCACTTGAGCCCCTTTATGTATCTATCTTCATTCTCAAACTGCTTCCTATTTGTGCCTCCATTATGGAATCTTTGAGGACCAAATAACTCAGTTTTTCAAGAGAATGGAGAGGTCAAAGAGATTCCACAGCTGAACAGACCTTATGGACAGATTAATAGGGTTTGTCTTTTCTGTCCTGAACAAATCAACTCATGCAAGTGAGCTGAGGAGTGGCAAAAGAAGCTGCAGACACCAATTTATTTCAGTACCTTCTGTTGTGCTAATGTGAAACAGAGATTGCTGGCAGCACTTGAACAATATTCTCTGAGAAAAGGGGTAGTCAAAGTACAGATACAAAGATCTACCTTCTAAAATTTCTTTTCTTGATACTGCAGTAGCATTAAAAGCACTCCACAATGTAAAACTAAATCCCATTATGTCTTTCAGCTCCATTACTTCTCACTCCATTACTACTCACATTCAGAAATGACTGGTAATGGCAAGTAGTGGATTTTTCAGCTTCTCCATTTTTCTCAATAATTTGGGCAGCACTTTAAAAGTTGCATCTGTTGTAAGTAAACTTCGGCATCACAGTCACTTTCACATCCATTTTGTTCTTTCCCTGGCTAGGGATGCTTGAGAACATTGTCCTGACTTCCTTCAGTAACTATCTGTGATATTCCTACCAGGGGCCAACTTTCTGTGACTCCTGACAGCAAAACTCTCCAACAGGCTGATTAGTCATCAGGCAACAAAATAATTCTTGGCATAAAATAATGGCCTTCCAACAGAGGGCTTTAAAAAAAACCCAAAAAACAAACAAAAAAAAACCAAACAAAACCTACTATGCTTCCACTTCAGATTCCATAGCAAAATCACATGTGCTAATGATACAATTACCTGAAATACAGCTAAAACCAACCATAGCAAATGTCATGGGTTATGACCCAAAGACTCCTTCCCTGTAGACCTATCCAAGTCCAAAACACATTTTCACATTGTCTATTTACACTTACCTACCTGGGAACATGATCCAAGATTTGGATACTGAACTGGAATAAACAGAGCCAGAATAAAGGCAGACCAGCAGATGCAGATCATCTAGAATCTTGCTCAGACTCTCTGCTTTGGGAAATGGCAGAAATGCTTCAGCCTGTGTCTGACAAAGTGCTACTTGTCCTGACAGTCTTCCTCCAACCTACACTGCCTCTCGAGAAATTCTATATCTTTTAAAGCAGGTAAACAGCAAATGTCCAGATTGCATTTAAAAAGGAAAACAAAAAACTAAGGGATGAGTCTGCCTGACTGGGTATATGGCAGACTAGCAACCCACACCTCTGAAAAAAAAAAATGTCCTACTTTCCAGGCTATGCCATATTCCAAGGGCAAGCACTAAAACTTCTTCTCTTAAAGCCAAGACAAGGTGCAAACAAGCATGCTAAAAAGCAGACTGGCCTAGTGATCTGGATATTCAAATGTCCACAATGATAGGCTAGAATTTATTCTTTAACTTACTGGAAGATGCATGCTTTACATTAAACCCTTAGCAGAAAAAAATCCAATCCATTTTTATAAATTAAATTGGAATTTTCTAACATTTCTGCCTTGTTTTCTCAAAAAAGGANTAACTTACATTCTCAGCATTCACATTAGGTTACTACAAGAGAAGATGAGGAGATATTTTAGGCAATAAAAAAATAGATTAACAGTTTTTGTCCTAATAGTGGATTTTTAAAAAACACCAAAAAGTTACAAAAATGGAACACTATTTTTTTTAAGGAAAGACAGTGAGTTAAGACTAAAAATTTATTCACCTTTTATAGGCTGAGTCAATGCACAACCTTTATGTTAAATGTGACCTGAAGAGCACATGGTTGAACATAGGATTCTGTAATAGTTATATGGCAGGAGCCCATACTAACAGCCAGAAGCACCTTTTGTATAAACAATGCAGTAAATGACAGTGTGAGTTAGGAATATCAAATAATGCAATCTCAGGTTTATTACACTTTTAAGGGCAATCTTTGTAGCCTAAACAAACCATATAGGTCTCCTCTGTTTACAAGGGCTTTGCTGATTGCTCAGGAATTCCTGCACTTTTCAATCAAAGATAAACCTGTCATTTTCTATATTTGGCCAGAAAAAAATGATGCATCAGATTGAAGTTTCTTAAATTCTAGCATCAGTTGGGCCCTGGACTTTAAGACACAGAAGTTTTTTCAAGTATTGTAGGCAGACAATGACATGAGTCCTTTGCAATCCTTCACATACATACTGCTACAAAATCCCATCAAGTTGGGAATAGAAAATATTCAATTTCGCCAAGTTACAGGCACTAGCACAAACTACTCAAAGGCACACAGCAAGTCGGTGACACACATGAAGATTTAACCTAATTTTTCTTAACTCTCAGAGCCCTATTTTTAATTTGTGGATCATTCTTCTTCCTTAAAGGATAGTTATCAAGGGATGAGATTAGAATACACCAAAACTTAGCCTTCAGTCCAAATTCCTTTGTCTTGTACATTTCATCTAGATCAACAGACTATAAAATTTTTTTTTCCCCACAATTTTTAAGTATCTCTTATGACTGGTAGGATATGGGAAGTTACCCTCAGTTACTATACTACGCTGTATATAATAATTTAAAAGTGCTTTTATCACTAATTTGATGGACAACAAGAGCTTCATCAGGCCAGTCCACTAAAAACAGATATGTATGTGTTTTCTAAAGCATATAGTTTCATAGACACAGTAGGTGTTCCTGTATCATGACCTTAAAATTTCTGTAAGTATTATAGATTACCACTATCCAGTTTTACAGACATGCCTCTTTCATTTGTTTCACACCTCCAATTCAAAGCTCTCCTTTTTGCTTTTAAAACAAGAAGTTACTTAGAAATCAGATCACTTCCATAATATATGTTGGATCTGACCAATAGAAAATGCAGTCAAATAAAAGTAATACGTATTTGCTTGGATATCAAAACTACTGATCAACAAAAGTACTTTTTTAGAATTGAGAACTATGAATAAAATTTCTTTTGATACAAACAGGAAAAGAGTGACAGTTTTGTATCCAGTGCCAAGTTTCACCTGACATTCTCACTGGAATTTGTGTAACTTTCCAACTACTGACTACAAAACTTCAATCTTCTTTCCACTTACTTAAGCACTATCAATTATATGCATCTGATCCTCACTCTAGAAACACAGAACCCCATGTCAAACAATAACTACACAGGGAGAAGTTATCCTTAGAAAACATTGCAACTGTTCAATCTCTAAAACACAATTCGTGCAAGAAAGGCATGAGGCTGGTTTTAAGGGGGAAAAAAATTATACCTAAAATGTACTACATTAAAGGCTCTCACTGAAAGTAAAGCTAAATTCATCTCTTCATCTGAAAAAAAAAAAANGAAAAAAAAAAAAAAAAAAAAAAAAAAAAAAAAAAAGGTAGTTCTATAGCTCTATAAACTGTTTTGTCCTGGAATGCAGAGCACAAGTTAAACTATGTCAGTTCCTAGCCAGAAATTAATATAAAGCAGCGTTTCCGGAGTAAATGTGTACATCTAGTCCAGAATAAAAGAGCATCTTATTGGCTCAGTCTTTACATTTTTAAAGCAGCACATGTGTTTATATTCTGACCTTTGTACATTTTCCAAATGAAAACAAAACAAAAACCCCTAAATAATACATCTAAGTATTTTCAGCAATAACCAGGCTCCTGTTACTTTCTGAGCATCAGTCCCAGTCAGGTAACTGCTCCAAGTGTCACAGCAATTACACTTCTATTCTTGATATTTAGAAAGAAAGAGTGTGGTTCCACAGAACCTCATCTGTCAATTATAAATTGTTTTCAGCAGAAGCCATTCAAACACTGGAAACAAGCAAGAGCAATTTCATGTTGCAAGTAATACACAAATTCATCAACAAAAGAAAAAACTGAACTTGCTCTACAATTTTCAATTGAAATTAACAATGAGAAAAGCCTCAAAGCAAAGAAGTTTCTAGTAATACATGAAAAATAGAAGCTGATACCAAACTAGTACCTACCACGAAGGACAGGTCCCATAAATTCAGTCTTGGCCTGCCAGCTGATCAGTACTAGATGGCTCTGAACCAGACAGGTGCTTCCTCCACCTGAGGACTGTAGTGCATCTTTAGGAATCCACTGCTTCCTGAATTAGACTCAGCATTGCAAGGGTACAATACACACTCTGTGCCATAAACCCACTGCCTCTTTCAGGCCATCAAGCTGGATCATTTTCACCCCAGCTGAACTGAACCCATACCAACCAACCAGTGCTGGAATAAATTCACACTATGATTTAAAGAAACAAAGAAGGCATGTGCCAGTTTGTATGTTCAGAGCTGTGTAGTCAGTTTTACTAGTTTTTCACAACCAACTGTATAATAACTTCAGCAAATTAAACATCAAAGCTTTAAGAAAAATAAAAGAAACTCGTTGAAAAGGACATTCAGATGTCAAAGGACATTCAATAGATGTCAAAGGTGAGACATCAGATGGCAAGGTACTGACCACAACCACAAATAATAACTGCTTTCTTGGAAGCTAAACAAGCACAGAAAACTCCAGGCTCATAATAAGAACAAAAATAGTTTTGCCTAATGGTTCAATTTCCCCATGGCAGTGGAATGATGCCCTGCTTGTGCTCATGCCAGCAGGGCCAATAGCAGTGCCTGCTGGGACATCCCTCCTGAGGGGTGGGACCACAGGCCAGCTCCCAAAAAGGGACCTTGGTCCTGTCACCTCCAAGCTGGAACAGACAATAAGTGGCCTGCTTTATTAGGGAGTCAGAGAAGAGGACAAACACCCACATATTTGCATGGAAAGCTTTCTCTTAAAAGCCTGAACTATTCTTTGATTAGATTTCCCAAGATCCCAAGTCTTCTCAGTCTCCTTAGACTTTCCAAATCCTGTCTGAGCTTAATGAAATAATTTGAAGGATGGACGTGAAGAAAGTATGACATTGTTCCTCTTCTTTTTGCATTTATTTTTGAGGCCATAAACTGAAGTAATTACAGATGAGCCATGTTCATATGACAATATATTCCAGATAGAGAGCAAACTAGGGTGCACTTAAATCAATGACTCCATTTTATTCCTGATACTAAGAAGGCAAGGCCAGAAGAACAAATTACTTCTTTTTGCAAGGTAGATAATGGAAATTAATCTACATCTACTCCCACTTCAACTGCCAGCAGCAGCTACATTTCAATAGAAGGGGAAAACTGACAGATTAGCAAGGGAGACATGCAGAAAAATACTGCAGATAAATTTTTTAACAAGTATTGAAGTTAGTAGTATCGAAGAATAAATAGCCATCTCTCTTCTTTCAAACCAGTTTTTTTTATATGTGCATTAGGCATTAAACAATATTTCCTGTAGGCTGAAGCAACAGGAAGGAAAGTAGGCTGTTAACTTTGTATTAAAATTACCTCACAGATGCTTAAATATTGTAGTGGTGAAGGCTAGATCAAAGTTTCTCATATTTAGACTACCCATTAAAAACCAGTAGAGAGAGGTAAATTATCAGCTAAAAGATGGGTTTTAGAGAAAGATGTCTGAATGTTATTCAAAGTTATTGAACAAAATGGCTGGAAGAAAAAGCACTATGCATTCAGAACTGAAAAACAGAAACCCCAAAAATAGAACTAAAGATAAAATGATGACTGGGTCTAGTACTAAAGAGACTCATGAAGAAACAGATCGATACAGCTACTGGATCCTAACTTCTCAATTTCAGTAGAAATTAGGCATAACTGGGGAAAAATATTAAACCTCTCCCTCTAATGTTTAATATCATCAATTATTAAGAATATACAATTTTCAGAACTCGTCCATGATGAAAAAATTGGTTTATTACAATGGTAGAAAACATTTGTTTGAAGTCAATAAAATTTTGATAGATATCTATAGCACATATTGTTATTGTTTCTGACTGCAAGTGTGATGATTATCACAAACATTGTTTTGGAAGAGAACAAGAAATCTCAGGACAATTTCAGCACTCTATTAGACAATTTTTTGTCATATTAACCATTGTTATAAGGGAAAGAATACTTAAACATGTTTACTTGCTTTTAGACATCCATTTACAAGATATTAGATAGCAAAAATTCTTGATCAACACTTATTTCAAGGACTTGTGGTATCAGTCTGCATTCGTTAGCAAAGGCAATTACTGGCCCAAAGATGGAGTTCTTCAGCATCAATGAACAGGAAGACAGCTTCAGAGAGAGGATCTAAAAGGAAACTATTTCAGTGGTAAAAATAATGGGAAACAAATTAGAAGGACCAGATCAGTGCAGTGACAAATATTCCCATGCAAGGCCATCCAAAAATGGCCATAGAAAAGCTGTCATGGATAGCTTGAGTTCAAATTAACTCTCATCCTGCAACACTTACAAATGCCTTATAACTCATGGCATTGAATTTCGTTTTTCACACTAGAATTACAAACTATCATTAAAATCAGAATGGGAAAAAACACACCAAGAATTTCAGCCTGTGTGCTTGGGCAGGCAAGTCTGAATGCTGACACTTGGTTCCAGCTTGTATTCATCCCAACACCAAGAATTCAGTACATCTTTTATTTATAGTCTATACTGAGGCTTTGCAAGGAATGTTTTCTTTCCAGTGTTAGGCAAGGATTTATTTTCTTCCTATCTGGTATGCTTTACAATGGATATGTCTGCTAAAAAAGTATAATATGAAAACACTACCACTATTTATAAAAACATGTTTGACATCTGCATCACAGGGGTTCAGAAGGGATTGATGCTGTTATAAAAATGTTTATACAAGCAGGATGGTATCTGGAATGACTGAGCAGGAAAGATCATGTTACTTCTCCTTTCAAAATCTAGGCAGCAATTTTCTAGACCGTCCATTCAGGAAGTCTTCATAATATTTACTAATTTTCCCTTTTAGCCCAGCTTTACAGAAACCACTTCAGTCACATAACTGAAACTGTATGTGTAAGACAGCTATTCTCATTATCAGCCTTTACCTGCTTCAAGCTCTCAGCTTCAAGTTCTTGCCCTGATGACTTATTTCTTAATCTCATTAAGCAATTTAAGAGTCAAACACATAAATGAAAAACACTTTCTGTTGTTACAGCATGCTTTTTAAAACCCTACCTTCCATTATCCAGAGTGTTATAGAACAATAAGGCAAGGCTGATTAAATTAAAATTTGGAATTTTTTTATTGTTCTATTCTTTATCATTTTCTTATTTTATCTGTGCTCCACAAATAACTTTTCTGAGCAGCAATGCTAAAAATGATGCTGTTTATGGAAAGGCTGGCAAACTGCCATAAGGCTGTTGTACATTTCATTCTGAGGATACCTTTTACCTACAATCTGCATTTTACTCCTATGCACTTCAGGCACCCTTGCCTGTCTGCATCCCCCTTCATTTCAGATTTCTCACGTTTTTGTATGACACGGTATCATTGGAAATGTTGAATGAGGCACTGGACATTTGATTACCATCATATTTTTGATGTAACCCTAAAGCTGTGTGTCTTCTGCGTTACTTGCTGCATCAATTTAAATCTGGATTCGTGTATTACACTGCCTAGAAACTGCAAATAGAAATTCTGTGTGAGTACTTCAGCTATTTTTAACACGAAGTGCACAAAAAATTGAAACAGAGCTCCTCAAATTTTTTAATGAAAAACCAAATTGACAAACATGATGCTTTTCTACAAGAGAAAGTGTAGTAACGCCAGTCAGTTAGAAGAGTAAAAAATGAAGAGAAAACAAAGCACACTCAAAGCCAAATTTCACCTTCTTCAACAAAGTCTTGATTAGCACTATGAGTGAAAACTGATTTGCAGACTAAAAAATGTATTCAATAAAGAAGATTAAATAAACCCCCCAAGTCTGTAATTACTTGTCATGATCAAAACATCCTGTTCAGTTCCATGCAGCAAATGGGTTATCATTCCTACCCAGCATGTAGATGGGTTAGCCTAAAAGGTTCCCTGAAAGGATAAGGGGTTTCAGTATAAAATCCCTATATAAAGCTATTTAGATATACCAGTGTCATCATCCACTGTCCCAAAGAAAAGAAAAAAAAAAAAAAGGGAATATTTCCTTTAGAATTCTCATACAAATACTTTCAAACAATACCATAACTGATGGATGTTTATGGTAATATCTACTTATAGACAAGTTTATTTCTTTTGACAGGCTTATCTAGCATGTAGTAATTCATATATACATGGAGTTCATCTTTTATGCACCCACATCCATAAAACAACCAACAATATCAAATATACTATGTGATAAATGTATCATCCCTAGTAAAATCATATCTTCTTCTAATTTCTGTATATCAAGACCTATTCCAGCAGCAGAGAATACTGAGCCATTTTAAATGTTTTTTTCCCCTCAAACTCTTCTCCCTCCTTCATTCACTTTTTAAAAACTGCTCACCTTTTTAAAGCACAGAACTGTATAATTACACTAATTTGAAACTCATAATAGAAGTTCAAACCTGGGGTGGGAACAGGCATTTCCATTAAAATAATAGTTGATGAAATAACCACTGTGACTTGTATTAAGCATTAAAAGTAGGGACATTTCACCATGTCTGTTATGTACTGTCCAATATTTCATTTCTCCATCAGTACCATCTTGGCTCTCTTAGCCATGAAGATGGCAGCTGTACCCATGTGCTTGTTGACTTTCTTGGTGATGACCACTACTATTATTTTTTAAAACAGAAACCAATCTGGATCCTCCATAAAAAACTCAAGTTGAAACTTTCATTAAAATGCAAGCATTACAAGGCTACAGACATGGTAATATGAGAGATGACCATGTCAAAACATTTAATAGATCTCTCAGCATCAGATGACCAAATTCACATCCATACAATGCATTGACCACTGATTTTAGTTAAGTTCACATTTATGCTCTTCTGAAATATATTTATAAGCGAAACAGGAAATAGAAAATTCAGGACATACATTTGGGACAGCAGGGCCATAGCTGGGTGGAAAAATAAGGGTGGAGAATTTAATGTGCTGTCTCACATGTGCTGTCTATCCTTTTATCTTTCTCCCCTTACTTCAGTTCTGTATCTCCTCCTTTCTCTTGTATTTTCCTTACCACACACTGACTCCTTTTCTTCCTCTATGTCCTGCCTTCCACCGTGCCTTCTTGGTTTTTTCATCACTGTCCCAACAAATGAAATTTCCCAATCTACAGGGCATCTTCGATATTTGAAAACCAGAAGTGCAGCAGCAGCCTGTACCTTGATTAATCTGTACCTTGTGACCTAAATGTGTGATTTCCACACCATATGTTCCAGATTTACAGGAGCAGCTAAGGCCAATAAGTCTGCAGAGATTTGACTGTTTAGGTACATTTCACACAGACTGAGGGAACTGGACAGAACTAGAGAATATAATGCAATACTTTTGCATAACAGACTTGGGATAAACCATGGGATATACATGTATTAAACCAAGCTTAACTTCCTGACAGATGCACGAAGCACCTCTGTGCAGGTTACAAGCACTAGGTCATTATGCTGCAGAAGTACATTCTAAAAAAACACACTCTCTTAATGTCCAGAGATGAATCTTTATTCTCTTCAACAAGCAGGGAAATAAACAGGGTTTTTTTTCAGCCACTTAAATGCATAAACAGGAGTAAACACAGGGAACAAAAAATGTAAGGTTCCTTTGGGAAACTGAAATGAAGTCAGCAAGTGAAACAATATTCCTAGAGAGTTCCTGAGAAAGCAAGTCTTCTTTTGAGACAGACATGATACAAGCAAGAAACTGAGTGTTACTGTGCCAGTGTTAGTACTGACATTGCTTATAGGTTATAATTCATAATGCTATCACTACAAACCCATGCCAGCAAAATTTTATGTCTTCCTATACATACTGAATTAATGCTGTTCTCTTTTTCCAAGCTGAACAGTCAGCCAAAATCATCTCTACGTTGTTTCTTTAGCAAAAAAGAAGTTGAAGACAAATTCAAATATTCTTGGTATAGTTCTACTACCTTTCTGTCCTTAGGTCTTTGAAATTTTCTCCTGCTTCTCTTCAATACACTTTAACAAAATATTAGCCAGCAGAGACACCTCCACTCATGCATACTTAATTCTGAGCAGGGATGCATAAATGCTTTTAAGTGGAGACTGCTATCATTTCAACTTAATTATTAATATAAACATACTTATTTTTTAAAAAATGGTTGTGTCAAAAGTATTCCTTTCATTTACAATCACAAGTAGATACATGTCTGAGAGGGAACCATAGTCCTTACTACAAAGGCTACTAAATAGTACATATTACAGTTTCACATTTCTAGTTGCTTATAATTTTGTCAGATTAAGTTTTTTGATGACAAATCTCTCAACTTGAATAAAACACCTATGTCAGATTAAGGAATTAAAAAAAAAAAAAAAAACACAAACAACTGCCAACTTGCTTGGCTTTACTCTCTAAAATAACTGTTAGCAGAAAGAAAATATTTTAGTTTGCTCCTGTCAAAATACTGGAAACTATTATTTCAAAAGTCTGCATTATTTTGAAGATCTACAGGAAGGATAGAAAGCTTATGGTTTTGTGACTGTGTACACAAGTAGAGAAGAGCAGGCAGTAGCCAACCCCTGACCAAGGCCCACTGGACCAGCAAGGCACCAAAGTGATGCAGCTGGAATTCTTTCCCCTCACAGAATCCATCCTTCCCAAACACCCACCCTGAACACTTAACTTACACATGTTATTCTCTGAATGACAGCAGGCATAGTCTAGAAAATTGCAAGGAGGTATGGCCCAAAGCCTTGCCAAGGAGTGCTCCAACAGTGCCCTGCTCACAAGGGACTGGTCTATAGCTGGAAACTTCTCTTCTAAATTGCATCCACAGTGAGGCTGCTCCAGCCTGGGTTCAATCAGGTTTGTCCTTCTAACCATATAAATAATGCTTTATTTCTTTCTGTATTTCAAAGGGGTGACCGTAGAAATTATTAAAACTTCATTTCTAAGGCTGGCTAAGTACATATCAGATGGCAGTGATTTCAGCCATTACCCGTCATACTGCAGATTTTAGTTTGAATATACACATTTATAAGAAATTCACATGCTTTTCTATATAGCCCCTGATTTAAGGATATCCTACTACAATTTGTATATATTTTTATATTGCTCCCCTGTCTTACTGACCCTTTCCACTGCTCTAATCTACCCATTATCTACACATGACACAAATGTAGTTGTGTGCAAAGTTTTTTCTGCTTTCTACAATTTACATATTATTTCAAAATTTCCATGAACAGTACATCTGTAAAGCACTTCAAGCTGTATAAATGAACTAAAATAAAGACATGACTTTAAAATTGGTATTGTAAGGTAGAATATGTATGCTTTACTTAAAGAGTGATCTCATATTATTTAGGCACAATCAGTGGGTTAAGCTGAGATACAGACTTGCATTTTCTAGCTTGAGTTTTCAAAGAAGGTACTCAAAGCAACCAACACACCAACACAAGCACACGGGGGAGGAGAGGGACAGCTGTAGCACTTTCCTGTTAAAATACACCACTATCTGAGAAAGACACCAAAACAAACTGAAGTAAAACAAAACAAAAGAAAAATAAAGTAAACAGAGGCTATGTCATGCCAAACGATACATACAGCACTGCAATTTTTGAGTTTAAAGAACTGCAGTGTTACCTCCAAAAATTCCTCAACTAATTCATATTAAGGCTAGACGAAATATGAACTTTTATCTATGGCAAATATTTTAAAACAACTGTTACAAATTACATGGGTTATTGCCCATCAAAATAAGTTGCAAATCAACATGTAAGTGGTAATGTGAAAAGAAAAGTATAGTCACTGTAAAAAGAACAAATAATTTACTGAGCATATTGAAATTCTGCAGACACAGTATAATAAATCTTAATATGCACTTCAGAGCTGCTAAAAGTTAGACAAATTTTCTAAAATAGGCTCATTTTTATGTGTATTTCCTATTCAATTTAGTGACTGCTATTAGTGTTAGTAGGAATTAGTTGTTGTAACTGATTAATGCTAATACACATATGTAGGACAATTAAATATTTTTTTTAAAAAAACAAACAAACAAATCAACTAGAAAACCCGAAAAACATTCCCAAATTAAACCATGTGTTCCAAAGGGGATAATCTAAATGCTCTGAACATAAAGAATGTAATTTCTGAGGTCACCTTAACTCCAGGTGCCAATTCAAAACTGTGACACAGATAAAACAAAGTTCTCCCTCCAGACAAGGTACCTGCTTTTACTTTTATGTGATTTCTGCAGCTGAGGTAATGGACACAGCAGAGACCTGAATAGAGTTTAATTCAAGGTTCACATATAACTCTTAATCCCAAGTACAGGGGTTTTTTTTCTTTTTAACACAGCTTATGCCTCAGCTCATCATTTCTGAAACAGGATAATGCTCGTGTACCTTCCAAAATATATTTCAAGGACAAAACTAATACTGACAAAGAGTTCAACTGCAGTGCTTGTAGGTATTTAGAAACATTTGGTAGGGAAAAAAATAGGTTTGCAGCATTTGCAGTGAGAACTCAACAATGCTCTGATTGGATTAATTAAGGAATACCATCAGTTTCTTCAAATGTACAGCTTTAGCAAAGGAGAGATACTCCCACCAGGTCTGATCTCCTTCACAGAGGTTTTCATTTTACATCTGCTTATCAACTTTTCAGATTTATTGTCCTCTCCTAAAGATGCAAACAGGACACATTTGTTATACAGAAGAAGTTTAATAATTCATAAAGGCAAAAGAAAAAAAAATTTAAAATTTTCCCCCAAACTTCAGTTTTTAAGAATTGCTACTTCTAGAAACAGAAAGCAAAAGCATTGAAGAATTATGCTTTTAAATTGGTATTTAAACCCATTAAATATATGAGTACAAGCCTTTATGCCTCCAGTTATTAACAAAAGGCTGAGTGGATGCATTGTTATGTTACCTTAGAAGAATACATTCAGGGCAGACATAAAATTTGAATTTAAAATACACACTCCTGCACAATGCACACACACACAAGCACACTATTAGTAATCATTTACCATTAGTTACTTCTTATTAACCTTCACATGGCTTCACAAATATTTTCATTTTCTGTTTCTTTTAATTAATAATTATTTGAACTGACAGAATTTACAAACCATAATACAATTAAACGTTCAAAATATATTTGGCTTAAAAATGTGGCATTTTAAAGGGTTTTTGTCAAACAAGTAAATCAATTTGCCAAACTAAGAGATTCTAGCATGTCCCTTAACGAGAATATTGACAATAATGGCTTTTCCTCTTCACAATCACAACAAAAAGATTGTCAAAAGAATCTTGATTACTGGAATTCATTAGAAAAGCTTAGAAACCTTCTTAGAGCACCCTGTAAAGTTACAGGAATATAAACACATACACACTAATAAATAAAACTACTTTTCTGCACTTCCCTCCATACAACATTCCAGTTCTACACTTACCAATGAGATTGGTTGGTGATAGAATAATTAATGTTTCAAAAAAACACATGTAGTGTTTGTGAATTAAGATAATAATTTTTTTCCTTCACAGTATGACCATTTCAGTTTTCAAAGACAGCAAATTTTCAAATTTCTACTAATCTCACATAATCAGCATTAAAGTTGAAAATTGCCACATAAATCTGCAGAACCTGATTGACAGATTCAATTTCTCATTGAATACACGTCGGTATAGCTGCAAGAACAGATGAAAAGAATGGCGACTGTCTTATGGGGTAACTTAAGCATTTTGAAAACTTACCCACTTCTTAAACGCCTACTTGTTTATCTACATTTCCTCATGAAACACACCCAATACATCATCTCAAAACCTGCACTGAAATTCAACTAGCAAACAACTGCCTTCTGTACTCTGCTAGGTAAGTTTACCTCCAGCACGACTCGGAGGGATGACTGCTTTGATGATCTGATGAGATGCACTTCAAGCTATCCTCCAAAAAAAAAATAAGATAAAGATGCTTGGATGCTTTTCTCTTCTCCATCTAACCGCATTGACTGACCCTTCAGTCAGCCTGCTCACGACACAAAGACAAAGCACTGTGCACCCATCAGAGACAGCTCCTACCCGTCCCATAACCCACCCCAGCAGATGGATTGACACAGTCTCTAAATAAAGCCTGTCAGCCACACAAAGATAAGGTGTCATTAGCTGCGTGTAGATCGGTGTTACCTTCAAACACAAAGATACCGCAAATGTTCTTTGCTGTCACAGCAGCACTTGTTCCACAAGCCCTTCTAAATGCAGAAAAATTCACCCTGGCTTTCAGTAAGAAATTATGTTTTAAATTGTGCTCTACTTTTTAAAACACATATAAGTACATCTACGTAAAATGCTTAACCAAGTGCGTGAATACAGTAACATGCCCATGAGAGGTGTTTTCAAGCTAGACATACCCCTGCGCTAATTACAGAATGCAGATTTGCTCTTATGAAACGGAAACACATAGATAGATCTTTGCTGGACTATTACAGGCTCATACGCTACAAGCGATGCAGCTGGTGATACCTGTCTGCCAAACACCCAGCACCGCCGAACAACGGGGAAAGCCCGGGAGGTTGAAGTTTGCCGCGGGATACGGGAAACCTCCCGCGGGCTCCGCTGTTCGTTGTCAGCGCAGGCGGTCTGTGCCCGCGGTGCCGCCGCTGCCCGTGTCCGTGCACCGAGCCCAGGGCACCCCCGCCGGGCCGGGACCCCCGCCGGGCCGGGACCCGCACCCCCGCCGGGCCGGGACCCG
>VZTT01025593.1:33803-53097 GCA_013400855.1 Buphagus erythrorhynchus | reverse complement strand
CCTACAGGGAAGAGGCAGATTTTTTTTTTAAGTAGGCATTAACAGGAATTTTTTTGAAGGAAATTTAGGGTGAAACATCTGCTCTGCAAAGTAGAAGTTCAGATTATATTTTCCCCTCTGTCATTTCTGGAACATTCATTTTAAAATTTAAAAAAAGTTATTGCTTCTATTGAAGCTCAATATAAGTTAGAAAAGAATTGCATATTTTCTTAAAAACATTCCAAATACACATTTTAAAAACAAAATGCACTCAAAGAAATGTCTAGTGAAAGACACTGTTTTAAGCAATCTGTAGCAACAGCTTTACAAAAGAAAATTGAGGAATGTAGCATATTACTTATAACATGACAATGCTAAAATCCTAAACAATTCACTTAACACTCTTAAGTAGTGTTTTAAATATACATATTTCTTTACAAAACAGTTTAGCAATTCCTTATACCACTTACAGTATATAAATATTTGATTAAGAGGTCATAATGGGAGATGCCAGGGTTTATATTTACTCTCAGATGCTTCAGATTTCTTAAGTGTTTTACTATAAGGCACAATACTGCTAATCTAAAAGAAAGGAATAAAAGCTAATGGCAAACCCAGTAAAAATTCCTAATGTGAAATATCCAAGAGAGTTCCAGCATCTTTACACAAAGGAAAAGAAAAAACAAAACAAATCCAAACTTTATATTTCTTAAGAAACAGTTTCAATTTGTACATAAAGTGGGTCAGGATGGGAACAGGAGCAAGAAGAAATTATGTAAATTCTTATAAATAGACTAATAAATATATTTTAGCCATAATTAGCCCTTTACCTCTGTTCTACTGAGTTTAAGATTGAAAGAGGTAACCAGTGTGCATATACTAAATGTCTACATGCTCAGCACGTGAAGACCACCTAGCACAACCTATTACTGCCAAATTCAGTATAAAAAGCTAGCAACATGGAGATGGTTTCCTTTTCTCAGCATCCACTCTGAGTAGAACACATTACAAGATAGAATAAGTATTTGTTACATGTTGCAACCAGCAATTTTTCCATCACAAGCAAAGGATACACATCATACCCATTAAGTTTTTTGATTCCTTCAAGGTTAAAGTCTTTTCTCAGAACATTCATCTCCAATTATAACAAATCAGAACATTTTAATAGTTGTAGCTTGTAAGTGCTCTCCATGTGTACATACTGAATGTAAATAGTGCATCCAAAATATTTAACCGTTACACATTCTACATTATTTTCGCTGCCTAGTCTTCATCTTTGTTACAGCCCTCTGGAACACAATGACATTGCAACAATGCTTACAGAAAAAGGGTTATTGCATTTTTTTTTTAGGATGAGACATCCAGAGGACATTTTATAAAATCCTCCTGTGTACAAAATTCTTAGTTATTAGCCCTTTTGGAACACCAGCTAGAAAAGTTGGAAAGGTAAAATAATTTACATTGTTATTTTTTCTGTTCACTAGACAAAAGTCCATACTAATTAAATAAAAAATAATAGTTCTTCAACAGTCTATTCAAGATAACTTCCATGAAGCAGTTCAGTGGGAATTTCCATTAGATAGATGTTCTCCATGCCGGTTATTACTGGCATCCACATCTAGAAATCAGGAATTAGAAGAAAAATTGTTTGTTGTCTAACTATTTTAATATGCTTTATCTGTTACATTAATCCAGACTCTGGCAACAAACTTCATACTCATATATACCTAAGGTTCTTGAGATTCTTTGGGTAATCCTCTTAAGACACTGCTTACATCTTTCTTTCCCCCAAATCCAGTTACTTCCATCTCAACAGAGTTCTTTGAAAATCTGCTTGTATTTTTTGACTACCAGTAGTAAGTGACACCACTAAGTCCACCCTGCACTGCAGTATTAACTGCTCACACCTGCTAGAGAAGAGCTNNNAATGCAATATCTAGTGCTAAGGTTTGTCCAGCAAAACACTGAATTACTTACCAAGCAATGCTGTGGTTTCCCCTGCATCCTCTTTTAAGCTGGTACACTGCAATACAGATTCATTAGTGGAGGAAGCTGACAATTCGCTTACTTCGTTTCTGTCATCATCTTGCAAAGCAATACTCAGACTTCCAACTGAAACGCTGCCACTTATGGATTCAGGTATTGGAACTTCAAGTACATCTTCAGGGTCCCCCTTCAAAATTAAACATATTTAACTGTCACTTTTATCTACCATCAGACATCAACATTCCTCCATGTCACCTTTTGTAACCTCACCTTATTGGGAAAAAGACCATTTTTTAGCTATTACATGTGCACTCCTGGGAACAGTATTGATATTGTCCACTTTCAAGGTTATTGTCTGACTGCAAAGAAAGCAAGCCAACCAGAAGAAAAGCCAATGCCACCCCAAATCCAAGAGCAGAGACAGGAAGAGTCCACCCAATCAGCCTTTTGGATGGATTATTTCAACACCGTAGCAACAGTATTGCTGAAGGTTAGGAGCAGGCTCAGCTCATACGAAGTCCCCACTGAGGAAACCTATTGATCCTTTGAGTTTGCAGGAGTCTCCAAGTCCTGGTTTTTCATGATAGTAGTTGGCCAAGTTTTTTTTACTAGGGTGAACAAACATCAGAACCAAATTCTCTCCTCCTCTATCTCCCGCCTAATTTTAAGTCTGTTCCAAAAAACACAAACACACTGGCTTGTCACTTTACAGGAACACAACAGGCAAAGGGATCTATTTCACCTATTGTATAGCACAAGCTATACAAACCTGAATTAATTTTCAGAATTAAATTCATTTAATTTTGAATGGATCAAAGTCCTATATACAGTTCTGTTTCTACAACTAAACAGACTACCTTCATTGCCATAGATACACTGATGCTATTTATACATAAGCAAATATATTGCAGTTTAAGTAGCTATTCTTTTTGCTTACTAGCAAGTATTTTTCCCTTCCTTGAACAACTAGAAAAGGCCCATCTTAAAATGTAAGAAATTCTAGGCTGATTCTTTCTTTAGCATCAAATCATCATAATTTAAAATGTACTGAATTTTAATGTGCTATAGACATGCTACAAATCTTTACATTTGCAGACAGGAGGGGGCATTAATGATTCTGGTTTCCAAAACTTAAATAGTTAAATAAGCACTGAAACTACAAAATTCAGTAATGCTCTACAAAATCAGTCAGACATTCTGAACTGCAATTCTTTCTCTCCTAAAAAATAGCTTAATGAAGAACTAGACCACTGAAGTCTGCTCTTTACAAAAGCCACGTCATAGGACTTAGTGCCTTTTTTATACTTCAAGCCTTTAAAAATGTAGAAGCATTTGAAGTATTTGTTGTCCATAACTGAACCGAGCCTTGAGCCTCTCTGCGGAAGGTTTAGTACATTTCTATAATAAGGCTGCACATTCTTTTCTGCAGGTTCAGAGTGCAGTGCTGAGAGAACCTGCCTTGCTCTTTGCACTTCTTTTCTTCACATCGGTAAAAAAATTCAGGCAATCACTCCACAGAGTAGATTGGGCAACCTGGATCAAACTGAAAACTAAGCTAGAAAAAAATTCCTGAATAGTCTCCCACATTATTAGCTTCAGTGAGACTTGAACAATTGATGTATACACAGGACCCATTTGCCTCATTGCATTAGAAAAATGAACTGGGTTTCTCTATTTAATATAATCTCATTCAATCTGCTTTCCAAAAGTCATTTTAGCCAACAAGCAGAGGAGTTATTACTCGTCCTGGGTGGGCTTAGTACCAGTATCCTCTGCAACAGCACAAATTCAGGGAATATAATTATTCTGAAGGCTCCAGTATTTCAGTTTCCAGCCCGTATTCAAAAAGGTAAGTCCTTCTGCATATAACACAAGATACATCAACCTCAAGAACTGAATGTGAGCAGAAACCAAGCTGCTAATATAACAATATTAAAGTAGCAATAGCTATTCCACGTGACAATGAGATTGCGACTCCTGGGTAAAGTCTGACTTAATACACAGAAGCACCAAAATATATACCAATGGTATATACATATTACATAGCAAGGGTATTGTCCCCTTTGACAAAACAAAACAGTAATTCATAACACTCTTCCACAGATCTGGAAAGTCTCTGCAATGAAGTAAGAGAAAAGGTAGTCAAAACACAGACCTAGTCTATGAAAGGAAAGTCCCAAACCAAAAAACCACCCCTATTTTCTAGAGATCTCTGTAGATCAGTAGGAGATAAGAGAGGTATATTCTTGCCTATTGCGTTTTAGTGGAGCTCAAGACTATTTATCAACAGTGACTGAGTAACCTACCGCATGTGTCTTCATCTCTCTTTTCTGGTGCTGTCAGAAAGAAATGAGAGCACATCATTTTCTCTACTTAACCAATTTCTGGTGAATATCTTCAGGAAGGTTTTAAGTACCGGTTCATTTACAGGGATAAATCACGGGGCATATGTGGAAGTACACAAACATTCTCTGTACAAGAACTACCATTTCTTCCTCTGAATCACAGTTCTCAACAACATCAAATATATGTTCTAGATTTATTTAATTCAATTATATTTTTACAGACTGAGCAAACAGTCTCACCTCTGCTTAAAATTCCTTAATATCAGCTGGAGATAGAAAAAAATTGGTTATCAAAGAAGATTCATAAGCTGTTTGACATATTTAAGTTCATACCCATAAAATTCCCTTAGTTTTTTGGTTTTCATTCAATTACTCTTTGCATCTTTGCCCAACTTCTTGAGTCTTGTCAAATAACAGCTGCTCTCATTCTGAACAGTTAAATGAAGTCTTGCCTCCTAGACTGTACTTTTAGTTTGAAGATTAAAGTAGTGTGCAACATACCCAGTATCCCAGAGCTTTGATAACATCTAGTTTACACATTGGACAAGTTCGGTGGTCCAAAAGCCAAGGATCAATGCATGTTCTATGGAAGATGTGCCTAAAGAAAATAAATGCTCTTTAGAACTCCACATGAAAACCACACACTCCTCCTTCAAACAGTTAACACAATAAAAATAAACCTTTTCTTTATAATCTTGATGATTAGCTCCTGCTCAATTTACTAGTATAGACATGGTTCTGGAAACCTTTTGATTCATGCCAGCTTTCTGAAGAGGAGATGCTAATAACCACAAAGACACCATGCTGTTATCATTCAACAGTGTACAGTTCTAATTTAAGCAAGCTCTACTTCACCCCTACAGCTCCCCCAATTGCTTCCTTGCCCCCATATACATATGAAGTGCTACGTGGTCTCACAGTGCCCTTCAACATTTAACAGGCCATACAAAAGGCAGTTTCAGCTCTGCCACCAGAGGTTCACAAGAATTTATAGGAAATAAATCCCATTTCTCCAGAAAAACATGCTAAAGACTAAAGAATAACTATGATAACTTACTTGCATGGCAGAATTCGGACAGTGTCCTTCAGTTTGTAGTTCTCAATGCACACAGCACAGTTTTCCACATCAACATCTAAACCCTGAATATGACAACACATTTAAGTTTATTACATTCATACTTCATTACAGAACAAGCTTTGTGTAATAGCTAGCTACAAAGAATGCAAGATACATTAAATGGTATAGCAAATTTAAAAAATCTATCTCACTTAATTCAATATTGTATCAAGAGGTGATTTGATCAAATTATCAAATACTAAGAGCAGCCAAATCCAGATTTTCTAATTTAAATAGCTATACATGGCATCCTAAGTAACTCATTAAATCTCATATATTAGCTTTGTTTGTGGAAGCACAGGAATGTTTCAGTTGAAAGTAGCTGTAAGATGAAAACATTTTAAAAGAGGTCAGCACAAATCAAAATGCACAATCTAATTCTGAATGAATGGTCCCAAAGACTTCCAAGAGCAGGAAGAGATTTTTGGAGTTGAATACTGCAAACCTCTTCTTCACCTTTTTCTTTTTTCTACCACATCCTAGCAGATATTCCTTCACAGCCAGAAGAGAACACAAGTATGAGAATTGGGTTTAAAACTTTTCTTGAAGTTCACACTAGACAGAATATCATTTCCCCACTTCTATTTTTATCTAAGGGTTAAATATCTTTTCTAATGGGTCTTACTGTCTTCTTGAAGCCATGCTTAGAGTTGCAGTGCAAATACGATGGATAGCTCCAAATACAAGAAAAATAATCCAACATTAATTGGGCTGTATAAAATAAAAGTATTAGAAGAACAGACAGTGGGAAAACTCCTCTGCTTTCATCCCCAAAAAATTAGTATTTTTGATTTACAACTTACTGAAGCACTTCAGTTTCAATACAAACATTCAAACTAATTTGTTCTGCAAGGAAACTTTCAAGCTCAAGGCAGTATTTCTCCCCTTTGCATACTGTCAATTTACACAATAAATGCCTTAAATTCCTAAGTAAATTACATTAAGACTGGTTTTTTACATAAGCAAAGTTAAGACAAGTGCTTATTCTATAACAAGTTATATTTTGTTCTGTACAAGAGGCAAAATCCAAGCATACCATATGTAGCACATACTCAAATGAGTGTCCATTTTACAATAATCCCGTAAGCTTCTCAGGAAAAAATCTACACGATAGCAAATACACTTTTAATATATGACCTATTTTTAGTTAAATATCTCAACCTCAAGTGGGGATAACGAAAGACTGTACTGCGTCACAACAAAAGAAATAGACTTTTTTAAATGGCTGAAAGGAAATATTTAAAGAAAAATGTACACTTACAGAGTAGACAGGACAAATGTCCAGACAAATTTATATTAGTTCATGAAAATACCTCTGCATCAGTAAGTAACATAAATTTGCTGATAGCAGGTTGATTCAAATCACATTAATAAGATGAGATTTACCACACAGAAAAGCTCTGTTTTAACAGAGAGATTTCATTCTACTCTTCTTAATGAACATGGGGGTAACCAGCATACAGTGTAACAACAAATTCCCCCATTTTATTTACTTTAGTCAAGGGTCTATTTACTGGAAGGAACTCCTTGTATACTGCAAAAAAAAAAAAATCACACAGTGCAAATCCAATTTGGAGGATTTTACTGAATATCAATTTTAAAAAGCTGTTAACTTCTTCCATGTGGTTTTTAACATAGGTTTTATCGTGACCCTTCTATGTTCCTTTCTTCCTATGCTGACATTCTGCTCTGATAGTGCTTTATACAAGTTTAGGTTCAATTCCATCTGTCTTGATCTCTGATGTCACCATTGTATGAATTGAAGTATAAATATCCCTCTGCTCACAGCTTGAAATATATGCTAAGCTCCATCAAAAGGTAATCTAACTAAAAGTAAGAAATACTTGTAAAACATTATTTAAGCATGCTGAAAGTGTAGACGGAAAAGGCAAGTAAGTTCAAAGACATTTTTGGGATCTTTTAAGTTTCAAAACCAATTTACTAAATGAAGGACATATTCTCTGTAGCACATGACCTGAGTGGAACAGCTTCTGCTGGACCACAGCTTTTAAAGTTTTTACATATCAATGTCCTTTTTCACTTTAATTTTATTCATAGACTTAAAAATAACCTAATCCTTGTTTTTCATCTCCAAGTAAATCAGCCCTTAAAAAAACCCCCTCAAGTACAACAAGGGTTGGGGGAAAAAAAATGCCTATGTAGCAGCAGAAATCTAGTCAGAAGCTAATTTTGCATCTAGGATCAGCACTCCCGAAACTCCAACTAAAATATTTTCTTTCAAAATGTTGGCTCTTTCTACTTCAGTTATTCTAATACAGCTGAGTTTAGGCCATATGCTGTCAAAGCCAACATCCTAAAAGCTGCTTTAATTTTTAGATTAGCTTTATTTCATAACATAGAAATGTACTTTAAAAATTTATACTTCAAGTTAAGTCTACACAGCTCCTTAATGTATTATATGTCAAAAGATGAAACAAGTGTTTTATTTTTCAAAGCTTTTTATACTTTTAAGGCCCTCTGATCAATAAAATGAATGTTCTTTTAAAAAAACAGAACATTACATCATCTGTGAGAACTGCACGGAAGTATTTTGCAATCCACTTGTTGATGTTTTCAAGTGCTGAAAAGATAACAATGTTTCCTCATCTTTACAGTACCAGCCCATATACATTCTGTATAACTAGACACTATTTGCAACAAAGTAGCTGTAATTCCCTAAGTAGTTCAAATTCGACTCCTCAATTTTAAATTCTGCCTTTAAAACAAAGGCCCTAACATAAGCCTAAAATTGTATATGCCACACTGCAATTACATTGTGGTAATTTTAGTTTAAATTCTTTGAAGACTTTACAACTATTTTTAAAACTTACAGCAATAGCCAGAGACACTGAGTTACCTTTTCTCCACGTTTCACTGTATGTAGCTGAAGCTGGCTGATGGCTCTCTTGGTTTCTTTCCTATGTCCCTTGAAACAAGATTTTAAGTGTTAGTATGTACAGTAGTTTCAGGAATTACATTTCAAAGCTTTTAAATGCTTTCCACGTGGATTAGTGAATTCATCTAAAAAAACCAAACTGATCTGTGGGCAATGAATTTGTTTATAAAATATATCCAGCCAGCAGATGCCCAGTAAGCTGTGCAAGTGCCCTGCTTGCAGGAGGAGCCCCAGCCGTGCAGGGGTGTGCCGAGCACACCAGCAGCCACAGCCCTGCATCCTGACTGCTGGCATTAAGGCCCTTCCCACACAGGAAAGCTGAAACCCGTGTAGGCTTTAGAGGCAAGCAGAGCTGTAACAACAGCCATATAACCAGACCTTCCAGTCAGGCAAGCCCATGAGCAAGCACACCGTACGTTTTGCACCAGGCTGGGAGAAGGTGGAATCCTTCCAGGCAGCCTACAGCCGGCCACCAGGTCAAATGGCTGCTTGTAGCTATTAATACTTCCCCTCAGTTAAACACTGTCTCCTGCGCTGGACAAAGCTTTGCACTGAAAGGACACATTATGCAAAGGAGATGACAAGAAAGGCTTTACAGACATGATGCACCATACTGGACTTCTATGCAGTATAATTATGCTTAGAGGGGAAGCAAGGAAAGAAAGCAGTACTGTAGTCCAAGACAAAGTGCTAGCTACTGCAAGAAACTGAAAAACTAAACACTCCCAGCTGGCAGATGCTGATCTGTCTGGCAGCAACTCCCAGTAAAGAAATCTCATAATGAATAAAAAACCCCAAACCCATTATCACAGCTTATCTCTGTAATAACTGTGATGACATATATATTTTTACAAATGTATAGTACTGAAAATTGTGATTTTTAAATTTTCATGGTGTTAAAGATAAGTAGTCAGAAAAGTCTCCCAGAAATGGGCAAAACCAAGCAGCAGAAGCCTATTCCACCTGCTCAGGGTTTTCTGCACAGTCCTGTTTTCATCTTCAGTAGCAAGGAGATCTTCTATAGTTTTACTGCTAATCTGATATTAGAATAAATCTTAAGATACCCATCTTCATCTTCATTTAGCAGTTACACTGCAGCTTGCTTTAAAGCATAGCATATTTAACTCACAAGTTTTCATTTTAATTGAGTCTGTAAGCCAAGCAAAACAAGATTTGGGTTAGAAAGTGACTTTTTGTTTCCAAAATTCCTTTAAGACTCTTGATAATACATCTTGACTAATTTCGTCAAAACATTTTCCAACTTTGTATCATTTTTATTTTCAATGGCCATTTTAGAAGAGAAAGAATTGAGAAAATGGCATAACCTTCTACTGTTAGACAGTTTCACTTATTTAAGAAGCATTCAATGACAAGCACTGGCAAAATCTACTGGCATTTGGATGATAATAGCAAAATCCTATTGAGAATCTGTGACACATGTTTCTAAGAAACAACACATCCACATCCTCAAAACTAAAGTACATTATATGATATGATGCTTCATAAAGCATGTGAACTTTCCTCTACAAGAACTATTTAAAAGGCAACAGGAAGAAGCAACTTTCTTCATCAAACAACTGTTACAACACAGAAACACATCCCTTTTCCTATATATACTACTCAAAAATTTTGTTTTCCCAAAAGTATTCTCAGAAAATAAAGGCTAAGATTTAAAGCTTAGTAAAAAAGACTCTAGGAAACCAAAACTTCAGGGAGGCCACAAGTTTAACCAATACAGAAGTCCTGTAGTGTTATCCTCAGTTATTGAAGAGAAATTAAGTATTTTCCTAGAAGAGTCCTCTAAGTCCTAAACAGAGTTCAGACTTCTGAAAGCAAACAAAAATCCCTTCTCTCCTCCCCCAAAGCTAGAATCTACATCGCCAAGGAAAAGGCAGGAGAACATATGTTAGAGCACTAACTGGAACAACATTTTTTTTCTGAACTGTGGATAAAAAAAAAAAGAACCTGCAAATGGTAGAGCTGATGATGATCATGGAAGAAATCTAATCTATTTGCAGTAGCTGAAAAGCAGAGGTAAGTGCCATTCTAAGGTATTTTCAAAACTCAGATGGGCTTACATCCTCAACAACTGCATAAAAGTTGCTCTCTTGATTGCAGGAGTCCAGAGGTCTCTTTCAGCCTACACTGTTCTATGATGAAGTACTTCCCTCAGGGGAAAAAAGTAAAGCGGGCTTTTTTTTTCTTGTAAGTAAGAAATGTAAAAAGGGCAAATAAGGAGCAAAATCACTCCTTCCAAACCTCCTCAGTACTCTCACTGTTCTCAGTACCTTGAGTAGTCCAAGAGAGCTGAATCTCACCACACATCTCGCACCTTCTAGTCTGCTGTAACTCAGTAACTCTACAGTGGAGTTGTAGAATTACAAGCATCAAAAGCAGTTTTCATAAAGCTTTAGAACTAAAAATTCTACACTGCAGAACTTGTGGGTTTTATAAGAAAATACTAAAAAAACCCACTTACCTTGGTCTCTTTCCATTAAAAAAAAATCTGGTTAGTGAAGTTAATACTTTCAAAATGAAAATTACAGAAGGACGAAAATAACTTTTCATGTCAAAAGGAAGGAAGTTCAGTTAGGTGACAGATCACACAAGAAGCTGCCCTTACTTTGTTGTTGACAAGTTGCTAAATGTATTTCTCATTACTTCATATGAGCATCTAATAATTATAACTAGACAAACTTGTAATGCCCATTAGCATAGTGCTTATTAGTGCTCACTGACTGCTGCTGCACAGCATTCACAGTTAGCAAAATAGGAAGAAGGCACAGATCTTCAAGAATGCTTCAATAAACAATCAAAGTTAGGCAACTGATTTGACATGAGAAGGAGGTAAATACTCTTAAGTGTCATTAGCTCCATTTACCTGGCTTCCAAACTGTGATCCAGTATACAGGAAACGTTGTATATAGTAAAATATGAGCCAAGCAAGCGATATAATCATCATGGTGATGAAGGCGATGGCTACAAACACAACTGATTGACCACTAATGTATTCTTGCACATGTCGTGTGCCAACAACAATACTCATTCTCACTGGAATCCCTCTTCGTACTGGCTCCAATATCTCTATTCCTTTCGGATAGCCAACCATTATCACCACTGTATTTCCTGTTCCTGTTGGAGGGAATAATAAAAGAAAAAAAGTCAGTAGTCACAGTAAAAATGTAGGCATTCTTGCTTAATTTGGCCTCTTCGGTTAAGATCAGCAAGCAGAGTTATAGGAAAGCCTCCAGGGCTTTTTTTCAGGCATAGCAGAATTGATAGAAAGTTTACTGGTAAAGAATCCTTTCTTTTCTTTCAAAAACTCTCAAACACAAGATAAAGTTCAACAGATGCACCTTTACTGTTCAAGGCCCATAGTCATCATTCCACAGTGAGGTAAGATGTGGATCCATGCAAAAAAGCCAGACAAGTCATACACAACTCATCTTGAAGCAGTTTAAGTTCTAGCTTGCAGCTCAGAAACAGCCAGTCTTATTTGTCAGCATGGGAATTTTAGTTGCAGATGGAGAGAGTATGTGAACATCAAAGAGAGACACTTCAATTTAGTTTGGATCTGAATCTATAGCCAAATTACACTGGATATATAAACAAAAGAAAAAATATTCAGATATTTAATAATAAACTAAATAATAAATTATTTTAAACATTGAGATACTTACAGATTCTTTAATACTAAATTTTCAAAATGTAATGAGACTTCATGATAAGGACTTGTCAAGAAATATTTTGTGACTCTTTTGGAAGCAGTGAACAAAAGCATTTTTCTAATATATTAGAAGTCTAGAGCTCTCAATCCATATGAAAGAAACCTAATTTCAAAAAAACCCAAAACCTTTAGGCAACATACTGCCACCAAAACCAGTAAGATACTATCAAGAACAACTAGCAAAATCCAAAGACCTCTGTGACTGGTGTTTTATTCCACTTTTTTTCTGGAAGAATATCCAGTATTCCCAGAAATATCTAACCCAAGTATTACAAAACAAATTACAAACAAATGTACCTATTTAAAATGTCACATTTTCACTGTTCTATGATATTTCTATTCAAGTAGTTCTTACATTGTGTGTACCAACACTGCTGCCACCTTGCTAAGTCACAGCTTCATAGTTCACTTTTCTCCCCTACCTCTGAGAGAAAGTAAAACTAGTCTTGATTCAGAAAGAAAGGAAGAAAAAGAGAGGGGGTTTTCCCAGCTGAAAGGCTAAAGCTGTAATGTTACAGCTACCTTTTTTAGATGCACAAAAGGCTACCTACCTGCAACAAGACCTACCCCTGGAGGCTTAAAGCCTCTTTCCCTTAGATTCCTTAAGGAGAAGCTGTGTCAGAAGAAATGGCTTCCTTATTTATAACATCACATCAAATAGGGATTTTCAAAATTCAAAGCTGCATTCTGGCCTCAGTCACCTTGCCTACTAAGACAAAGTTATATGCCTGAACTATTTAAACCAAATTTCTTTAGTTGATACAATTCTGGCTGTGATAGCTTTTCAATCTGGCCACTCTGCTATGAAGCGAAGGGGAATTTACAGAAGTTTCACTTGTGTACGTAAAACTCCCTCCATAAGGCATAAATAGTTTGCTCTGGATGAAAACTAAAGGTTCCAGATATTAGCTGAATAAACCTCCCTTCCCATCTTCACCTTAACACAACCATCCCACCTCTGGTCACCTACTCTAAGAACCATTACACCTGCACCTGCCAGACCCAGCAAAAAAGCAGATTTTCCTCACAGGTTTATACCAACTTGTGCCTCCCCTCAGGCACCCCACTCTGCTCACCAGCAACATCCACCCCACCTATGTTACCTTGCTTGGTGGATGTGTTTGGAAACACAAAGCAGTGAAGCTGAAGACAGACAACAAGCACCTAGGCTCCACTAATTAGTTCTGCTCACCAACAATGTGTTGATCCACATGATATCCCAAATCCAAGCATACTACCAATTGGTTAATTAATATTGTTCTTCTCTCTGAAACAGCACAAAAACACTATTAGAGAGCTTTATGAAACTCAGAGAAGAGTGTGAAACACTCTCTGCTCTCTGATCCTGCACAACTCCACAGGGAGTTGGCAAGAAAAAAACATATGGAAGTAGGAATTTATTTTACATTGCTAAGAACTGGTATGTCCATATCTAAATCAGGAGATTAGGTCCTGTGTCCTTAATCAATTGTAAGAGGTACAAATAACAGGAGGGGTGCCTAAGGATGGCCAGGGAATGGTACAAACATGTTGGAAAGATTTACATGGTTTCATCCAAGCTTAAGGAAGAAAAGGAAGTTTCAAGATTAGAGGGAGCCTGGATTTTTCAATCAGTAAATTTCTACCTTGGTCCTGAAATCTTAAGTCAGTTTAATCCTGCTATCTGATTGTCTGCACTGTTTCTAATGATGAAGTATTAAAAACTCCCACAACAATAAGTACTGTCTTTCTCTGCTTTGTCCCCAGAATGGCCACCTATCAGTTATGTCCTTGAAATGAAAGTCAGGCTACTTTTGCACAATGGCTTCTAGACACTGTGACACCTTCCACTTTTAGAATTAGTGTAAGTATACTATACATTTTAAAATAAATACCCACTAAAAGCATTTTAACAGTTTTAAAGATTTGGTGATGAACCTGCCATAAAAAATACATTGCAACTAAACACAGTGGCATTGAAGGCCATGAGACAGAAGGGAGAGAAGAGAAGAATAATTGCAATCCATGATTACAAAAGGAACAAGAGCAGTCTCAGAGAAGCAGTTGCCCTGAGCAGCCTGTAACACTAAGGGTTTTAACTCATTCGTTGCTAATTTTAGCCTGAAACTCATTATTCAAAGACTGAAATGATGGTGAGTCATTCCATCAGCTTCTTCAACTGCCACACAACTCAGATACCTCAAATCACATTTATAAAGAAAACTCCAAGTGTCACATATATGCATCTACTTGAAAGCATGTTCTGTTGGCTTTGCCCTTCTATAACATTCTAGTTTTACAACAAATAATCACATTTTTACTCTATTAGAGTAAACTTAACTTTTTTCTAGGTTTGATTGATGCTTCAGTGAAATTGAGTCCACTTAAAATTTGGTCTGTGCTTTTTAACATTATCAGGGCTGGCAGATCCTTAGGATACTTGCAAAAAAGGGCAAATTTGGAACTCTGAAGATGAAGGTATGTTTCCTGCCAGTGCAGATAGTTTTATTGCTACCACTCCCAGTATTTTCTTGCTAAAGGAAATCATCACTCTACTGATGAGGAAAAAGTGGGACAGGTATAAATCTTGATTCCAGGCACACCAAACTACAACATTTATTCCCATTCATGCTTAGAGATGAAGAAGATATTTTTCTGTCATCCGGAAACTGATCACAGATACACTCTAGTTTTAGTCCTCCTGAGAAATGTCAGAAAGCTCCCAGAGTTCAATCATCTTCGTAAAAATGTTTAAGGTCAGTCCATTGGTTTATTTAAACACAGGCACCCTACTAATATTGCCACAACTAACACCAAATATTCCTTCTAGCTCCCATTCCAAACAAACGTTAACAGTATGCCAACGATCCCATAACAAGCTTTGTCTTAACCATCTACCCCAACCTTATCTCACCTAATCCCTGGTGCATGTTGTATTTCCACCTGCCTCAAGAAGGATATATAACCACTGGTACACACACTCTTTCCACCTGAGTTCCAATACATATGCTCTTTTATCTATAAGACAGATATAAGCAGCTATTCCTGCTTCTTCAGAACAGCATTACCAGCTGAACACCATAGTTATGCCTTACTTATGCAAGGCACTGTCCTTTCAGTAGTTACAGTACCAGAAACTTTCAGTAGTAAACAGCAGTAATACAGAAATTATGCACCATTTGAGAATCCTGAGTAGTGTTGCAAGCAATGTAGCAAAGAGTTGAACTACGTGCCAAAATAACTCTGCTGCTTTGGAGATGTTAACAACTTAAAGAATCACGAGCACAAAGTAATTTGCATCTGTTTTGCTCAATGCATGTACATTAAAAAAACATGACAATGGAGGAAAGAATTAGTTGGATGTATGTTGGCAAATCAAAGACCATTTTCATTATGTAGACAAAGTCATACACTCAAATTAAGTCCCAAGCATCCCTTAAATCCACAAATCATGAATTAAAGCCCTAATCCAGACCTACCTCAAACTATTACAGGCAGTGCCTCCTATCCCTGCATGTCAAGCACAACCACATTTCATTCCAAAGTCTACAATAAGGTAACTAACTTAAGTTCTGATCAGGATCACCAAATCTTAGCTTGGGGGGGATACAGAGATGGTTGGGTGCCCAGCATGAAGTGTAACAGGAAAACTATAGAACCAGAAGACCCTGTTTTGTTTCCATTGCAATATACGTCTGCCTCCTCCAAACTTCTGAACCAGAACTGAGCCTCTGACTCTCCTTAGTCTGGTCTCAACAACACTCCAGACTTCGCCTCTCCAGATTCCTCTCCAATCCACTCCCAGCTAATATCTACATGCAGTGTTTATTTTGGTTTTGGAAAGTATTCAGAAGCTTCTGTATTGTATTAAGTTCACCATAATCACCAAAAATGAACAGTTAGGACTGTCAGCCAAGTCTGCAAAATGGAAGTCTGAATTTATATCATTCAGATTCAGTAAATGAAGTACAACTCCCCAAGTAATTTGGGTAAAATGAGAGTTTTCCAACGGAAAAATCCTCTCAGCCACACATGAAATTGTGTCACTATTACTTTCCTCGAGGAGAGAAGTCATCCAGCATTTTGAACACTGCAATTTGGACAGAGAGCAAAGGGCTTGAAATGAGACATATCAGTAGAGCCACATTTGCAGAACCTTCTTTTGGATTTCAGGGCTTCAGGATTTCAAGGCTACACATTGAAATTCTCAACTCTCTTGTTTCAAAACTTTAGTTAATTTCCCTACTCACTGCACTCATGAAGCTTACAAGGTGAAAAATACAGATTATTTGGAATACTTGTCCTTTTATAAACAGTTTGATACCAGATACAACAAATAATTTATTCACCTAACCAAGAACCTCTCTTTTTACTCAGGCTGAAACATGCCTAAAAACACCAAAAGACCTGCGACCACCAATAAAAAAAAGACCACCAATAAAAAAAGCACACATGTATCACACACATCCCAAAAATTCAAAGGCTAGGTTTTCCAGGAGAATGAAAAGATGGCACTGAGATCACAAAAGCTGTCTATCACCTTCATATAATTAGGGCTGCATCTCTACCAGCCGTAACCACTGTTCCATCTCGCATCATTTCCAGTGCCACTAACTGTGAACGCATTAAGCGGATTTTACTTATGCATACAACTCCACTCCTTAGTTACTGCACTGCAGATTTCCCAGAGTATTTATCCTCAGCACTCCTCCCAGAAGGAAAGCTTGCTTCCTTATGTGCCAGTTCACAAACCCCTTCACAGAAATGAAAATGTAGATCCTGTAAACTATAGCTTTACCTTCCACATCCTTCCTTGCTAGTCTTCCACAGACCTTTCTATCATCTCTCTTCAACAAGCCTAAGATTTAAAACACAAACACTATCTCTCCCCTTTATTTCCAAAGTGCACTGAAAGTGTTTGAACATTTACATGTCTGAAAGTGTCAACCATGAAACAAACATTTATGACTACATCAGAGCTTGTAATTATATTGCGATATATTATTATAATCCCATTCAAACGATTGTAAGGTCGAACCTGCATTTATGAAGTCAGTATAAATACAAATGTATTATTGTATATATGCACTATTCTAAATCACACTCTCTACATAGATGGAACTTTCACCAACAACATTCTGCCAGTTCAAGGGGAAAAAACCCAACGAGCAGTCAGAGAGCACTTCTCTGTATGCCACCGGCAGATGTAACTATACTAGTGAAGTCCAAAATTGAGTACTAAGCCCAAGGTCTTCTGTAACACAAAGATGACAGCAGAAAACAGATTAAAAAAAAAAATTACAAAACAAGCAAGATGAGAGAAAGAGAAAAAGATTCAACAAAAGAGCAAATGAAACTTATGAGAGGTTACAATGGGGAATGGAGAAGAATGTGGAAAAAAAATTTGTACTGATTGGCCAATACAGGGTGAAAGCAAGAAAAATAAACTGTTTCAGATGAAAACAGTGCTACACAACAAAGTATCTTAATCACCACCTAGGATCAAAACCAAAGGTTCATTTTATCTAGCATCTCACCTCAACTTTCACAGTGAACTAAGAATACAAAATGAGCCCAGCTGATCTCAAGCAAGCAGCTGACTAAGAACAATAACCATGATTGCAATCCCCCAGTTGGTGCCATTGGGTATTCCAAGAGGAGAGACGTGTTTTCCAATAGACAAATCACATGTGCAGTAGAGCAACAGCTCCCTGACTGAGATTTTCAGCTCACTACACTAAGAAAATAAGTTGGTTTCCTTTAGAAACACCTTATGGTTTTATTTCACCCAAGTCCCTGGTCCTCCCTTTCATCACAACCCGGAATAAGAGCCCAGGCACTAATAAACTCATCGTAGCAAAATCATGTGAAGCACACATCTACAGAATATTTTACTTAGTTTGCCTTGTCTTCACATCCTCCTCTGAAGAGCTTCCAGTTTCTCAAACATCTACAAAAGCAAACAGATTTTACTTCCAAGTTTTGAGGCTTTTTTTGCCTCCTTGATTTAAGCATTTAATATTGTCATAACCATAAAAATTCAGCAAGTCTTTTGTGTCATAGTCCAACCGGGGACTGTGGTGACAGAACATCTGGATTCCTATCTCAGCAAAAATCACAGAACCCTTCTGCAGGCTACACAAGCAGCAGCAGAACACTGAGACAAGCCAACATCCTTGTCCAAAATCCAGTTTTCCTACTGCATGAGCGTTTAAGGATTACCTGATGCTCACACCTCTCTCTCACTCTCAACAGACCTGCGCAGGAGAGGACGATGAAGCTACTACAACAAAGCCTGTACCAAAAGCTATCTTCAAATAGCTACAGCTGCACCTTCAAAAAGCACCTGAAGGCATCTTCGGGATACCTGGTGCGTTTCCACACGGCCTGCAGAAAGCGGCCTACCTGTGCCCGCTGTAGCCATTCTGCCGGAGGGTACCAGGCAAAAAGGTATCCCTAGAGGAAATCCAAGCCTCCCACCCCTGTCTGCCACACGGCTGCCGGTCCCGATGGCTGCGCCGCATTTCCTCCCTGATGCCCGGCCCGTAACTTGGGAGACAGAAGACGGTCCCGGCCCTTCCCTAGCGTGGCTTACAGGAAGAGAAAACAAAATCCCCGTTTTCAGTACCATTTTTACAGGGATTTCTGTGTACCCACGTACCCATTCCTCACCGCGCAGAGCCGCATCACCGATGCGGGCCGGCCTTAGACAAAGCGATCCCCCCGACCCCTCGGCGAGCGCGGGGAGCTCACCCACGTGGGACATGGAGACGGTGCTGTTGCCGAAGCGGGCCTCGTTGTAGATGACCACGGCGGCCGCCCGCTTCCGCGCCGCGTTGGTGACCTTGTCCTTGAAGGTGCAGCCGCCGCGAGCCACCAGGGCGATCCAGGTCGGTGGGTCGCCCTCGGAGGGCCCGCGGCCACCGGGAGGCAGCGGCACGTCGTAGTCGGTGTCGGCAGCGCAGCCCTCCATGTGGCGGGGCGAGGCGCCGCGGGGAATGCCCACATGGCCCTGAGCGCTCTCCTTGGGCGAGCTGTCCCCGTAGCGGCCGCTCTCCGTGCGGCCGTTCACCGTGCGGTTGCTGAGCGGCTCCACATAGGACGTGCTCACCCACGCCGTGTACCACTCCAGCGCCCGGGCGCCCGCGCACGGCGGCGGCGGCGCCCCCAGCGCCACCAGCGCCGCCGCCACCAGCGCCAGCCGGGCGCGACGCACCATGGCCCGGCCGCCCCCGCCGCGGACAGGAGAAGCGTGCGCAGCTCGC
>VZTT01025593.1:11498-23430 GCA_013400855.1 Buphagus erythrorhynchus | reverse complement strand
GAATATTTGCAAGAGTCTTTATACACACAGCTCCTAGGTAATACATGGTTAATTACTTTAAGAGAGGATTTTGAAAGAGATTGTTATTGAAAGATGTCTGAGTTTCACAGAGCAGATCAAGGTGATAGATTTTGGATGTGATCAGGAGCAGTGAGAAGTTTTGGTCTGACCTTCTCAGATTACAATTATCTGGTGATTTTGTGCAAGTCCATGTTTATTCTGAAAGCATACTATTTGATTTTGAGTAGGCTATAGAGCTGATGTAGCTGTGGTTAGGCAGTGAACCCTGCCTGCCTTTACTGAGAGAGTTTTGCCTAATAGGACTAATGTCTGATGTGACTCTTCCCCAATTGATGTGAAAAACTGCTCTCCACATATTTGGCTGACAACAAAGTCCACACACTGCGCATCCAGAGCTTGAATAGTTTTTTTAATGTTGAGGGTTTTTTCCCCTGGCTTCTTCTGTTTGCATTTTTCTGTACATTCTCATGAGCCAGGGTGCTACACTGATTGACACACGTAATACTATCTTCCCAGTAAAAATTATTCAAACTGAATTTCACATATTGGAATAATATTCTGGAGGGTCAGTTTGTTTTTCTGGGAAATGACTCAAATTATTTGTTGATATTGTGTTAGGTGAGGTTTTGGAAGAGCTGAACAGGGCAATGACACATTTGAGTTCAGCACTGTTCAGTACTGTTATTACTTTGTTGGTTTTGCTTTCAGGTCTGCCTCTTATCATAGGTTTTTTATTTCAGATTAGGAACCTTGTATTCTAATCTGACATTAATATTAGTATTTTCCTTTTCAAAGGAACCCTTCATATTCTGAAGTGAATCTGTTTCTGCATTTCTTTTTTTTTTCTTTTTTGGCATAATATTTCCCTAATGATGTTTGATTACTTTCATACTTCTTAAAACCATCAAAACCCATTAAACTTACAGCTACCATTTTTAAATGTTATGAATGAGTCTTGAGTTTTCAGTGTTGTTGCCAGTGCAACCAGTACAAATGCAGGATTTGCTTCTTTGGAGCAAGGTGGTATAGTCAGCGATTAGTCATATTTTTACTAAAGACAGTAAACTAATATTTACTCTAACATTCCTCACTTGCATCTGTAGAGGTCTGGTCATGCATTCACTAGACATTTCTTGCCTCTGTATAAATACATACTCAGCTCTCAATCCCTGAGTTCCTTTCATCTTTGCTGGTACAAGAACAAGTAGATGCAGAGGAGTGGCTTTATGCAACATTTGTGTGCTGCTGACTGGGTATGAGGGGGAGGCAGAGATGGTGACACTGCTGCTCTGCTGAGGAAAACCAAGGTGGTATCTCAGGTGGTTTGTCTTTACCAGAATCAAGCCCTTTGTCTCCACGGAGAGAACTTCATGAATGCTATAGTAAAATATGAACTGAGGGGAAGAGAAAGCAGGTAACTGTGAAAGAAGACCAAGCAATAGGGAACACATTATCTTTTTTCATATTTATTTCAAATACATATATTTTGTTGCAGAAAATTGGGAAGGCCAGATTAAAATGGAAGAAGATTCAGTATATGCATTTTATGAGAAAGCAGTGCATTAAGAGAGATCATCTTAATTATTCATCTGATCTGTGAAGTGGGAAGAATTGATTGTTCCTGTTTCTCTGCTTACAGTGAGCAAAATAGGTATGCAGTGTTTGACCCAGTCCAGGCAGTTTTCTTCCAAGTGTGTGAGCTGACATCACCTACAAATGTGCCAGCTTTACTGAGCTTAAGGAGAGCCTGCATCCAAGTGAACAGTCTTTCTCAACAGAAATGCAATGGTACAAAGCACACTGCTAATGAACATGTCCCACTTATTTTACTATGTAACGCTTCCGCAATTTCTAAGTCCTGGTTCAAGAGTGGTTCAGAGTAAAGAGTGCCACCTACTCATTAAATTGTTTACTACACTAGCCATTTCTTGGAGTTTAATTAGAAGGTTCTTATACAGCAACTATCGAAGTCCAGGTGTTATGAACCTATACTTCAGGCTGCTGTGGTTATACTGGCACATAAGATGATGATGTTGGGACTTGGTTAGGATTCCCTTTCACAGCTGAGATCTCTGCTTTGACTGATGATGCTCTGTTTCCTGGTTTCTGACCAAAGTATCCCTGAGTATCATCTTCATTCTCAGCCTCTGCAATCCATTAGTGAGGTGACACTGATCTGCCACAGATCAACAGGAAAAGCAAATTAAGAGATTGGAAGGCACTTGGGAAGGAAAGCCAGGTACTCCCAAGAAGGGGCAGGTAGGAGAAAGGCAGGAGGGTTCAGTACTATTCCAGTCTGGGTGTGGAAGCAGGGGTCTATGCAGAGGAATCTCTTTTTCTTTCTCCCCAGCCTCCTTTTCCCACAAAGAAGTTGTCATCCTTCTCCTCCATCCCGTGAGGAAAAAAGACCTTCCATCCTCCATGGGAGGATTCACAAATGTCCTCTGAGCACATTTCTCACTGGCGTGTGAGAAAGCACTGCTCTTATCCCTCTACTTCTTCAGAGTTAAAAAGAAGTTGGAAAAGAGCTCTCTCCTACTGCAGAAAAGAAGAGAGAGAGCCAAGAAGAAAGCACCAGAGAACAGTTTCCCTATAATTTTTTTTCTACTTTATAGCACATGAGTGGCATAAGGGCAATGACTGCTTCCACACATTCTAAGCTCTTCTATAATGGTAGCAATCATGAAAACCCATGTAATTAGGATATGGGGATTGGCTGCTGACACAGCTCATCCCTGTCACCTCCCATGGATGCAAGGTAGGTGACTCTATCACACCCTGCACAGGGCTCCTCTTCACATAGCCCCAAACAGGGCACAAGGTGAAAAGGCAGAGTTATTTTCTACTATATAAAATGCATCATAGGATTTTTGTTCCCTAAAACCTACGGAAAGGCAGGGAGAGAATGCTCTGTTTTTAGAGAATTACTGTAAAGTGCATATAATTTTGATTCAAAAATGTGATTAATTTTGAAAAGTAAGTTATTCTCCTCATTCATTTCATTTGTTCACCACTAACTACCAGAGTGTCTGAAGCAGAAAGAATGTATTGCTGCTGCTAATCTGCATGGCATGAACGTCAAACAAAATCTCCACTGAAAGCAATTTCATAATCTGAAAAGCTGTTGCTGGCCTTGAACTGGATATGGCTAGGCAGTTCTGCCCTGCTCTGATTTTGACAAGAATTTCTTTATCAGACATGTCTGGGAGCCAGCAAAGTTAGTTAAAGCATTTTTGCTTTTGGAAGAGGTCTTCTGTTCTGAATCTGAAGTCAGGTCAGGGAGCTAAAGTGTATTGGTGCAGTGTCTATTCTACTCATCTAAGTGCGCCTGTGCTCCTAGTATATGTGTGTTAAGGTTTTGAATAATTTCATTCTTTCTAGAAGATAATCCTTCCTAAAATGTTCTAATTACAATGTGTTATGTGAAGCCAGTCTGTTTGCCTCTCTCCATTGACAATAACAATGCATTTCTTCAGCTGAACTCTATGTTTCAGACAGGAAGCTTTTATATAGTTGAACCACAGACAATTCATAGAGAAAGAAAAAGAATCACAGCATCAACTATTTCTGTATACAGAGTCAGAGATACACTATTTCACTAGAAAGGGATTTTAGGAAGTTGGCTATTTAAGAATACAGGGAAAATAGTAATTTAGAGCTGTATTGTGTGCATTGGGTCATGATGATAGTAGGTTTCATGTTTGACTTTCTAATTTGGTACCCTCATTTTAAATTTTTTTTACATAGACTTTTTTTTTAATACAGATTTTTCAGGAACAAGTACTGACATAATTATTTGTGTATGACTAAAAAGGGCCAATGTAAATACCAGAACTAGAAATGTGTCTGTGCCACAGAATCAGGAGGTGGGTCTCAAAAACTGGTGGATGTCTGAATTCAGCCTTTGTCTTCTATATGCATAATTTCTCTTTGTGTGAAGGTACAGTACCAGATTTCTTTGTTATATTAATCCTCGTATTAACAACAGTCACTCTACAAACCCAGCAGTAGTTATATGTTGAGTGGCCATATGACATGTCAAAGGTTGTGCCTTCCACCCATGGCAGGCTTATTGTCCCTCAGGATTGCCCAAGGAATGAAGTTGGATGTTTGTGCATGCTGCTGATCCACCACACAGCAGGAATCCAGACCTACAAAATTCCCCTTCTCTTCCCATGGCTTGGTGGCTCAGCACTTCCTGTCAACATTTTTCATGCAGCATTTAGGAAACCTACAGAGTTAGCTTATGTCCACTGAAGACATCTGCCTGATCATGCCAACCTGCTACCTCAAGCACCAGATGAGCATAGTGGGTAAAATGGCTCTGATGGAGTCACCCCTGATGGAGATCATAAATCAGGAGGGGAATCTGAATTCGTGAAAATCACTCATGGTCTGCAGTGTGGATTTGAAACACCATCCTCAACTAAGAGCAGGAAAAAAAAGGTGGACTGACCCCAAAGCTCGCTGCTTTTCCCTTGTCTGAAAACCAGTTCATGGCAGCCATGTAACCTCTGTTACAGTGTGTCCCTGTGAATGTGCTGAACCCAATGTCAAGGAGGTGACACACGTTTAAAATTAATTGCCTGTTTTCCAGGCTGCAACTGTAATGAGGCAGACTTGGGAGCTTACTTGGAAAGAGGAATCCTCTGAGCAGCCTGTGTGTTGTGAAATGTATTTAGAACAATAGCTGCTCTATTCTTTAACGTCGGGCTTGGTCTTGCTCCCTCTGAAAGCTGCAAGAATGGAACTCAATCTTTTCAGCTTGTCACTGGCATAGACATAACAGCTTAGTCTATTTATAGCCCTGAACCATTTAATTTTTCTTGCCTCTGTTATCCATTTATCAGCCTTTAGATAAAATGCTGTGTAGTTGCTAACAAATGCTGTCTCTATCCTGGCCATCAGAGCCTTCTCAGAGAGGGGCAGCCCATCTCCCTCTGGGAAATGGCAATCTCTAGGTCAGAGATGAGGAATCCAAAACCTATCTGCAATACTAAAATGTCTTGCAATTAGTGCCTAGTCAGATGCGTCGCAGCTCTCTTTCTTTCAATATTAAATGTTATTTTTCTTATTAGTTTAGGGTTTTCAAATTTTCTCTCCAGCTGATTAAATATTGAGGCTGGAGCACCATAAAGGCCAGTCTGTGTTCCTCACATCCTTGAAAGGGAAAATATTTATTGTCAAGGTTTGGAACTTGAGTCTGTTCTGAAACAAAACAAATGAAATTTGCTACTAAATAAATTTAATATCAAATTGGTGTACACAAGTCACTTGAAACTCATTAGGTGCACGAAGACATTGAAATGTCAGCTATGTTTTCTTTCTAAAGGCCAGAGATTTCTTTTGCATGCAATAGGTCAGAAGCATTTTTCAGGAGAGTGCCAAATACTCTGAGGAGCACTGGCTACAGGCACCAATCAGCTTTCACATTTATTTTGATTCTTGCAACTCAGAGTAGATTAATAATGGAATTCTAATAAAGTTCCACATGAAAACAAGCTACAAATGCATTGCTGGCGTACAAGGGCATGAACTTTCTCATGTAGAATATTATTCATTTAGCTATTTTACATAATTACCTTGAAACCAAAACAATTAATGATGCACTTGATGAGGATGTCTGACAAGAATGTCACTTTCTTTTGCAAAGAAAACCTCACAGATACCATTTTAGTACTAGCAGGACCTGAGGTGTCACAGAGTGAAAGGTCTTGCCTCTCATATAGTGCTAGTAAAGAAGACCTTTGCAATACCAAACAAGACTTTTGCAATACCAAACTTGAGCCACCACATAAAGCTCTGCGCTGAGGATGCTGTGTGCTGTTGCATGGCACAGCCTGTCTATCTCAGCCGGTCAAGTGCACCCTGAAGCTGGGGACAGGCCACCCCAAGCACTGGCATCAGGGCCTGGAAAACAACAAACCTTGTTGTCTTCTTCAGTGTTGCACTGCCTGCAGAGGCCCTTTCTGTGAGGTAACAGTGGGGTGGTGTGCCAGGCAGCAATTTCAGATGTTGCTGCTTTTAAATGTAAAAATTGCTCACAGATTCCTAGTTTAAAACATACATTAATTTCTGCCCTGGTTACAGGGGAAGGGAAGAGAAGAAATGTAAAGCCCAGTGCCTATACCCTTCATTACTGAGAGGCAGCCTCAAAGCTTGCTCACATTTTCATATCGTCAAAAACAAAAATTGTAGCCCAAGTAAAGACCCAGCTTTTCATTGTCCATATTGCTTGTCCTCTGCACTAATGCCAACCAACATCTGTTCCAGATGAAACTTCAGAAATAATGAAAAAGAAACTGAAGGTAAAAACAAAATAAATAGTGCATGGAGCACTGATCAAGCTCTGAACCTGTATACTCAATTCAGTAGTAAGCTCAATATTTGGAGTATGGTTACATGCTAAAATGAGAATATTCTACTTTCTACCACCTTGTCTTTTCCTTTCCCCTCTTCTTTGCTCTTCTCTGGCTCTTGAGGAGCTGATTCAATTTACTAAGACAGTAGAAATCTCATCCAGAAAGAAACCCAAGAGGTTTCTACTGGGTTACTGAGCTAAAATAGGCCTGCCATATGGTCAGCTGGAGGGAGGGGGTGGGATTGCACGGCCAGGAGCAGTACTGGCCACAGGATGAAAAGAAGAAGGATCGGCAGAAAAACTTATTCTTGCTGTCAGGATAATTTTCTTCACATTTATGTTTCAGCTCAGGTTGAGGCAAAGCCCAGAACTGGTGAGGGGCAGGGTAGCACATGACTGGTGGCAGGGAGGGAAAGTAGGGATGTGGCAAATGGTAATTAGTTTGGACTAAGCTGTTTTGGAAATCCAGATTTAGCTTCTTGGTGGTGCCCAGAGAGCTCTTCTCACCAGAGAGCACAGTCTCAGGCTGCAGAGAGGACTGGAGAGTCAGGTGGCAGAATCCAGGTTGCCCTAGCTGCAAAACAAGCAGCAGCAAATATCTGACATACTGATCAAAAGGGTAGGAATTTGAAAATTAATGGTGATGTAATAAAAAGACATCAAATAAATATCCTCAGAGGTTTGTGGTGTATATGGATTTCATATTTCTGTATATCATGGAGCATTTCTCTTTTGTTGGTGGATTGGCGCTTCCCAAACAGGTAAATGGGGCATGATGTTGCTAAGCCATAAAAGGCAAAGACTTGCAAGAGTGGCTGTTTAAAGTTAGGGATCAAAGGCCACACTTAAGTGCCTAAGTGGGTGTGTGGTTTTCAGAAGTGCTCAACACTACCACTTACCATCAAGAGAAGCTGCTCTGAGTCTTGGGCCTCTGAAAATAGGGCATGGAGTAGTAGGACATAGGACTTAAAATACATTTTTAAGCACTTGGTCTGGTTAGTAAGTTTACTATTAGACTGAATCAAAAATCTCAGAAAGCAGGAATAAACGCCATTAAGCCTGCAGTGAAAGAAGAGATATATTTATTTTCTGAATTATTAATCCAAAATATTTAATGCAAATATTTAAGCAACAAGCAGAACCATTCCGATGTTGACTTCACTACTTCACTGACCTCCTCAAGCATTCAAGACTGAATTACCTTAACAAATGTTGGTGATAGAAGTTTCCTATTAGGTGTTTGACATTGTAAGAGAAAGCCATGATTTCCATTCCTTGGGAATAGGATGTCAGCCTGAATTCACTTGTACTGCTTTGGACTAAGAAACATTTCATTTTCCCACCATAGAACTCTCTAGAAAACAATATATTCTGAAGACAAATACAGACAAGTGTAATAGTAATGTTTAATATTTGCCATTCCCTGCTTTTCCCAGGGTTCTTCTCAGCTAGCAGGCTTGAGAGGTGGGATGATATTCAAGGCAATCCTCATCTGGGGAAATCTGGTCTTAAGATAAAACCTCTCCTTCCCCCAAGAGGACCTTAAGTTGGAATAAAAACTGTTAATGCCATTTCTTTCTGAAGGAGTCTGTTCTTACCAGTTCTCTCTCTCTCCTTGGAACATCAGCTAAGACCTGCTTTGGTAACAGAGTCCTGTCTGACACGATTTCAGTGTCATGTACCTAGTCACGTAAAGAGGCCTTTGTTAATAACACTTCACACAAGGCTGACCCAGCCAAGTTTGCAACATGATTGACTGTAAACAAACATATGGTAGAGATATGTCTGTTTCAAGGAGACAAGAATGGAGGGGGAAAATTGAATCATCTTTGAGGTTACATACATACATTTTACACATGTAAAACTTTGGGGATCTGAGGTTATTCATTATAAGCAAAGAATGAAATGGACCTGTTGGAGTGAGTCCAGAGGAGGCCATGAAGATGATCTTAGGGTTGGTGCACCTCTCCTGCAAAGACAGGCTGAGAAGTTGGGGTTGTTCAGCCCAGGGAGACCTCATAAGCAGACTTCCAGTACCTAAAGAGAGCCTGCAAGGGATCTGGGAAGGGACTTCTCACAAGGGCATGTAGTGACAGGACAATGTCATAATGGATTTGAACTAAAAGAGAGAAAGTGTTGATTAGATGTTAGGAAGAAATTCTTTGCTGTGAGCGTGGTGAGACCCTGGAACAGGTTGTCCAGAAAAGCTGTGGGTGCTCCATCCTGGGAAGTGTTCAAGGCCAGGCTGGATGCAGCTTTGAGCTACCTGCTCTGGTGGAAGGTGTCCCTGTCTGTGGCAGGGGGTTGGACTTAAATGGCCATTAAATTTCTTCCAACAAACATTTCTGACAAAACATTCTGAGATTCTAAGATTCTATGACATGATTAAGAAGAAGTCAACTCACTGCTGTCTCTGGAGAGAAGAACTGGGGACTGGATGTAGATTGGTAAACCTCAGACCTGGATTTCTCTATTTGGGGGGATAATTTACTGACTGTTTGTGATATACAAGGTGTAAAAGATTTGCAAAGATATCATATTCCACCATATTCTTTGAAGAGGTGGAAATCAGATGGAGTGTCACAGGCCTGAGCATATAACTTGTGAACTGGGAGCCTGAGATCCTCTTACAGAGCCCAGAGAGCTGGAGTCCTGTCAAGGCATTCAGCAGGGCCTCCAGAGTTTTCAGCAGAACAAAGATGCCTGCTTTACTGTGAATTGGATAGCCTCTGAAACTCTATGGATTTTATTGGCTAGATCACTATAGAGTATTTGAGGATCTTGAACACCTAGATTTTATGGAGGCACCTCCAAGAAGAGATTAAAATTTATGTATGTTAATGTTCAAGCTGAAAGCCACTCCAGCTGTTGATGCTACAATATACTTCAGTGACACCTCTGCTTTTCTCTACTATGCTTTACCACGGGAATTTACTGCCAAAAAAACCCAACAAAAACACACAAGCAAACAAACAAAAACAAACAAACAACCAGAAACCACCAACCAACTGAAAAAAACCCGAACCAACCGAAAAACGCAGGAAGGAGCATGTAGCTGATCCTGAGAGTCAAAAATAAATGCAGGACATTGAAGGTGAGGACCCAGCATTCTGTTCTGAGGTCTCTGTTCTCACTGAAGGTGGTAGGAGGCAGATAAAACTGTTACCTGCAGAAATTTCCATCTGCCTCTGGCAGGGTCAGAGAAGCCATGGGATTCTTCAGAAGATCTGTCACAGTGTTATCCTTTGGTGTCACATAAAAGAAAGGGATTCCAGTGCTGTTATTGATGGGACCATCACTGAGAAGTAAACAATTCCCATAGGGCATACCTTGGATCTGCAAAATACAAATAAGCAATGGTTACATCTTTGCATATAGACAGTTTTCAGTGTGGGTGATTCTCTGAAGGGCTCCAGCAGAGAGAACAGCCAGTCCTTCTGTTATCATAATGAGAGAGCATTTATTCTAAATTAGATCTACCTCTGCTAAATTACATCTATCATGCTTCTATGAAAACAGATCTCTCCTCTATTTCTTCTCTAGTCCTGACCATGACACTACAGAGAACATTTTCTCTTCCACTAAGCTTAAAGAACTACCAAGTTTAAAATGTTTAAATGCATGAATATCTTTTTTTCCTGCCATCAGTGTCAGGAAATATTTACTGTAAATCACTGCTGGTATCTTTCCTCAGGCCCAAAAGGATATAGAGCCTAATTTAGCCTTGATTCAGTCTGCTTTTTACTCTAATATTGCCTCATCTTTTGGTTGTGACTTACAATGTGATTGCAAAAACAAAAAAGAAAGCATTTTAGCTAGAGTTGTGTTTGAAGTCAAACGGGACATCAGCTCTGCTTCCTGGGCAGGAGCATCAGGTTCCTGATGGAAGGGTGCCTCAACTACCAAGCCAGCCAATGGCAGAGAAGGGACACTAAGGAACCAAGTTTTCAAGAAGATTTTCTCCCATACACTGACCTGTGTGCACACAGTGGTTATAATGCCTGCAAAAGTGTCCTTGCCCAGTAGTGGCACCCATTAATATGCTTCACAATAACGTATACTTCTACTATGCTTGTCATCCCATTATAAATGACAGATATTCAATTAATTACTCCTTTTTTTTCACGTCTTCTGATATTTTTTCCTCATGGTCTATTAGATGTTAAACAGCAAAGTTATCTGTCAATGCATTAAATCTTTAACAACAAAATCAAATTAAATATGAATAGTTAATAAGAAGACTCTGGATGATGTTGTTACCTGGGTGGCATGCTTTCTGATTTTTAATGTTTAAAATCAGAAAGCCTTTAAAATTTTAATGCTTGTAGTGCTTATAAATGGTCTTTGTTGGCTTTTCTGGGAAGTAATGCTTTAATGATATTACATAACTTAGAAAATAAAAATCCTTGTTATTATTAAGAGTTACAATTTTAAAAATGCTCTCAGTAATATTGCAGGACGTGTTCCCATTGCTTAAAATATTCAGTCTGTCATGCAAGGTTAATGTTACTGTGAATTCTCAAAAATAATTGTGACCACAGGCAGCATAGCTCAGCATTCAAAGCAGTAAACACCACCCCTCGAATTTCAAATTTTATCATGAATCAGATTCTTCTGTATTACTTCTGTGCTCTGTCTGGAGGCAGATAGCTGCAGATTATATTATGGCTGTAATTCCACTGAGGGTTTCTGGCGAGAGCACAAACCGAAAGAGTTACGATCATGTGGTTTAATAGGATTTCCAAAAACTGATGTAGAATTACAGGCCTCTTCTGTCTAAGTACAAATTAATTTAATAGTATCTTTTTTCAATCTGTTACTTTGTATTTCACAATAACATTTACTGCCACTAACTCAACCAAGCTTCCTGAAGACTTACGTGCTTGTAAATTTAATTTAAAATGGTAAGCTAATTAATCTGTGAATACTTTCAACAGAAAGTTAAGAATGTATTTTTTTTTTTAATTTCTCTTTTTTTTTCTTTTGTCTGAGTGGTACTGGATGCTGCGTCTCATCCCAACATTTCACTCTAAAAAAGAAAATATTTTAAAGCTGGAAAAAATAATGATCCCAATTCTCCCGTACAGCCCAGCTATTTTGTTTAATGTTCCTGACAGAGAAATTGTCCTTTAAGCTGGTATAGTTGGACGGATGGGCAGATTTAGTGGTAGCCCAGCAGGCTCTCCTCCTTCTCTTCCTCATCCTCCTGAAACAGCCCCTCTCCAAACCCTGCGATGCAGCTCTGCCTCCTGGCCTAGAGATTTTGCATTTTTTGGTGTCTCTCTGGTGCGGTTTTTAGCGTGCATCCTCCCTCCCTCCGCTCCGAGCACGATTTCTCCTCCGGAGTTTGCGCGGCTGCGGTCCGGCGGGTGCGGCGCGGCGCGGGCACCGCGGGCACCCCCCGTACCTTTCCTCGGGCGGCCCGCGTCGCCACGAAGCCCCAGGTGTTGTGCTGGGCGAGGAAGCGGGCGGTCCCGGCGCGTCCCGGCGGCCCGCCGCCCTCCCGCCGGTAGGAGAACATCCTGGAGGGGGCGGCCCCCTGCCCCGGCC
>VZTT01025592.1:0-36111 GCA_013400855.1 Buphagus erythrorhynchus | reverse complement strand
ACAATTTTTTTTTTGTTTGTTTTAGTAAGTATGGGAACACTTTTGAAAGAAGAGCTTAATGCAAAGAGAGCTTTAAGAGAGGACAAGAGGCACTTTGCTGTTACTACAGCTCCTGTATGCTTGGTGAGGCTGTCTTTTTGGGTGGAGGTGATATTTACTGATATTTACTGATGCTGCTTGGGGGCTGCGAAGGAGCCAGGGTCTCTGCCCTTCCTGTGGAGGGAGCTCTGATCAGCAGCTTGGCTTTCTCCTGAGGAGACTGCTGTAGGCTTCTGGCCCAAAGGGAGGGCTGGCAGGACAGGATCAGGAGCTGTGCAGGCTTTTGAGCAGTTCTGGACACTTGAGTGTTGTGCTGGCTTACCGCAGTTTCAAAGGGTTCTGCTGAGCCTTGGGTGTGTGCTGCTACAGTCATCAAAAGCACCGGTAGCCACTGCTGGAGGTTTGGCCAAAGAGACTTTCTTGGGGTCAGTGCTCAGGGGGAGGCTGGGAGAACGTTTTGGGGAAGCCTTCTGTGTCCTCCTTGAGGAGTCTGCTGATTGAAGTGGGCTGATGGGAAGATGCTGGGCTGCATCAACCTCTCACCTTGCCTGCCAGGGATATTGCTGTGTATTCCTCTGTAGGCAAGGGTACACCAAGAGGACAGAAAGGGTTGATGAAGGGGCAAACCGGATTTACTTTCCTTCTATCTAAATCAACAGCAAAACCTCCTCCCACTGATTTCAGTAGCTATACATGCTTTTTGACCAGACATCTCATGGTTGTATATCTAATATGTTAATATGTGTATGAACCAAGTTTAATAGATAAGGGCTCTTACGAAATTTTGGTTTGCTTTTTATTTTCCCCCAGGAAAACAAACATTTGATACTAGCAACCATACCAGTTATTTAGGCTTTTCACCAAATTACATGTGGTTGTTTCCACAGCAAAACACATTTTTACATACCTGTAGCACAACACTAGCCTTGGCCTAACTCTGGGGGATTACAGAGATAAGATACCAGCCGTGGTTAGCATCATCTGATAAACTGGAGCATCAGTAGGGTGCAGAGCTATAGCCTTGAAGGCACAGAAAATGGTATTTAGAGCTCTTTGAAAATCTTGGTTTAGGGATTGCATAGGAATGATAAACAGATTTTTGCAAGGTTTTATGGGGACACCATTGTTAACTTTTGCAGTAATTATTGAACTGCTTTCTCGTTGCTTGAGAACTGGTACACTCATTTGTTTGTTACTGTTCAATCATTGGAGTGAAGCACTTGGTAACAAATTGCAGCATGGGGAAGTACTAAGGCTGTCTATTTCAAGCAACATTTGAATACTGAAAGCATAGATAAAATGAAAGGCGAAGGTTAATGGTTTAATAACAAGGTCCCCAGGACCGTGCCTTATGTCTAGAAGGCAGTAATTTGCATTTGCTTCCTGTAGGGTGACTTTACTGAGGAACTGAAGGCACTTAGCATATGCATATGCTGAAACTCTTCTATGCATCTGTTACTATTTAAAAAGTATAAAGTCTGTGGTGGAGACTTTTGAGATGTCAAAGGAGAAGGAGTGAGGCACTGACAGAGAGGAGGGTGCTGGTTTAGGCAGGGAGTGACAAAGAGAGGAGATAGGGGGACACCATCCAAAAAGCTGGGGGGACACCAGGATGTTTAATGAAGGCAAGTAGGTTCTGTTTAGGAGAGGGATGTTTGTGTGCTTGATAGAATTGCACATACAGCAAATTGCCTTAAATACATTTTGTGGTTACCACTACTTATATCCAAAGCAAAACCATAATTAGAAAGCTGTTCTTGTTTTTGAAACATCATGTGCCAAACAAGTTGTAGATATTTGTAGGGCATGGTAATGTCAAAGATCACTTGAATATGAAAAAGATAGTATTAGGGGCAGCAGCTGTATTCACAAACCAGCTGAAGCTAAATTCCCATTTGCATTGTGTTGTGAAAACTCAACTTTCTTCAGGTATTTGATGCTGGCTCCTGCAGAACCTGCAGCAGATGTTGTGGGTGGCTGTAGACAGAGCGCCTGGTGGAGCAAGAGACTGGCGGCCTCAGGCTCTTCAAAACCTTTCTGATGCTGGTCAGACTGTGCAGTACGTGCAACAGCATCATTAATGTCCCTTTGTTCTTTCCCACCAGTGTGTGTTGTATGAACAGCTTGGGGCAGAAAAAATACCTCCTTATGTTGAGCTTGCTGATGATGGCAATGTCTCATGAAACTCAGTAGTTTCTCTTTGCCTTTTTGATCGTGCTGATAGCTTCTTCTGGAACCACCTCCATTATATTGACTCTTGTTTTTTTAAAGCGTTTCAAAAATTTCAAGGAGAAGTGTTTTGTTGGGTTTTTGTTTGGGTTTTTCTATTTTAATTTTATTTTATTGGTTGATTGGAGACAGTATTAGAAGAGAGAGTCCTAGGCACAGTTGGAATGGCAGGTTCCTAGACAGTTCAGCACATACATCCAGCAGCCTTCGTTCTCCAACCAGTTTGTTTCCCTGATGTAGTTGGAAGATAAATTATAGACATGAAATAGTGTACAGGTCAGATGCCTGGCACGAGAGCCAAGGGCTTCAGCTCTGGCCAAGTGGCCAAGCTTGCACCAGGCGTCCCCCAGGTTAGCTGCAGGGTATTGAACTCACTGCTCCAGTCCAGCTTGCAGAGCTCACAATCTCAAATTACTCAAAATTATTCACTGGATCTCNGAACTCACTGCTCCAGTCCAGCTTGCAGAGCTCACAATCTCAAATTACTCAAAATTATTCACTGGATCTCTGCTCAAAAAAAAAAAGAAAAAAAAAAGAAAAGAGCACCCCCAAGTGCTTTTGTAAAGCTTAATAATAGTTCACAAATAATCAAAATACATTAGGAAAAAAATGCACTATTATAGCAAAATATGTCCAATGTCTGCAGTAAGGGATTTTGTCATCCTTTCATCACACATTTTAAAGAGTGTAAGAGCACTAAAGTACTAGGACTAGTTGAAAATGTGGCCATTTTGTCCTTTAGCCTGCCCTGCTTATGCCCTGTTCAGTACTAATGGGACTGTATGGGATGTCACTGGCCACAGCACTTTTGATGTTATATATAAACTAAATTTAAGGAACTTTTAGTGTTTGTCGTGCACAATGGACCTCTGGGAAAGCTTCAACCTTTAACCTCTGTAGTGGGTTATGACAGGGAAGATTCGTAAGAGCTTGATTTAGACTCATCTCTGGAAAGCTGGTTAAAAATATTCAACTACCACGTTCTTCCTCCTCCCCCATCTCAGTAAAGGTCCTCTTAAAATACATACTCTGATGCTTCATTTTTGTCATTTCTTTGGGAGCCCTGTAGTGAAGGCTGCTTGTAAGAAAAAGATTAAATTATATTTGTTTGTGCTTTAGAATTGCCTTGGTGGTAGTCCAAGAAGTATTTTCTTGGTCTTCCAAATTTCCATGTGCTTTAATATTAATCTATTTTCATCAATGTGACCTGCCCCAGCAGTAACATTTGTTTGTAATTGGTCATATAATGTTTGCTGAAGAGACATAAAAACTAAATTAAATTTATCTGAGACTTTTAAAAATCTCATTCTGAGAAAAATGAGGGATTTATTAGAAGACAAAAAGACATTTGACAGTATTGGTGTAATTTGTCACAAACCTGAATAGTCAATAAATTATGGTAGCAGAACTATTTTAATTTTGCTTCTACAAAGTAGAATATTCTTTCTTTGAAATACTTTGTTACTAGCTCTTAATTTTGCAATATATTTTAATAAATGTTTATGGTTGGGTTGTGGCAGCAATTTCAGACTGAACAACTGGTAATGACATTATTTATTGCCTTTGAGAAAGAGCCCTTTTATGAGGGTTATGTATCACAAATTAGAACCATCCCAAATATCTAAAATTAAAGAATATATATTTTTAATGAAAACACAAGTAGTCTTCAGAGCATGCCAGAATATCTGGATGTTGGTTCAGACTTTGAAATTCTGGTTTTCCAATATGGCTTTTTTATTAAGTCCAAGTGAAAGGCTATTTCATAAAAACACAGAAGTGACTGTATTATTTAATTAGAATGGTTATTACTAATGACTAATTACTTGCACTTTTAGAGCAGTCAATAATATTTTGTTGTTTTTCTTGCAAAATTGTTTGTAATCAAAGCCATTAAACTATCGTTTAAATGGAGAGCCCACTGTTTGCCCAGAACAGCTGGCTTGCTACATTAGCTTCTATAAATAAGTTTATTATTTTAGATGAAAGTTATAAAGCAATCTGTTTACTTCTACTGAAGTAAGTAGAATAGCTGAAAACATTGCTAAAAAAAGGATGAAGAGCATTGGAACAAAATAAAGTCCTCCAAGGGTTCTTTATGCTTATTTATTATTTTAATCAAGCACAACTTCTCTGTGGTTTTGTGGTCTTAAGAAAACTGGAAGGAGGGAAAGTGCTATTTCACTCTTCAGTTGACTGAAATGTAGTATTGTTTAAAATATTGATTCTCCCTGGTTGTCCTGAGATATTTTTGGAAGCACATAGAACTGAATGGAGAAAAAATATGAAATACAAAAAAATACAGAAACTTGCATTAACTGTGTGGCGAGAATAAAAACATTAGAATGAAATCTGTTCTCCTTTAGAAACATATATTGGTTAGAAACAGAGACCTCAGTGCCTCATATGCTGAAAATGTGGTCTAAGAGCTTTAATTTACCTTCGTCTGTCAATGTTAATGGACAGAGCAAGTGCTGGAGCTGTTGTAAAACAAATCTGTTTTCCTTTTGTCTGCTCTGCCAGATAATGAAATAAAAGCTAAATCATCACTGATAAAAGTAATTTGAAGAAAAGCATTGATAAAAATACAACAGAGCTTGCCATTAGCAGTTTAAATGGATAATGTTTACTTTTAACCTACTTCTGTCCTCTGGTTTTAATTGTCTTCTCCCCCTTCCCAAGCGAGGAAGGACCTTTTCAGTAGAGGCTTCAGGCAATAAAATTATGGCTATACTAAATCCTGGCATGGGTAAGTTTCTGAGGGATATCTCCTACATTTTCCTCTTCTTTTTCTGTACTACAGTATTGCCAAATCAAAGTTTGTGCACAGTTTGAAGTGCAGTTATCAATATAATTTTATCCATCCCACCTTGAGGAATTAGTTTTTGCTAATGGCAAAAACTGAGAAAATTATTTCTGTCATTGCAGCACAGGTAGCTCCTACCATGAGTTACACAAATAGTTACTGTGAAGGTCTTAGTTCTGGATATTTAGTTGTGAGACACATACTTTCCTTTCTGTCTCTGTATGTCTGTGTCTTTTTCTTTTAAAATTTAATATTTTAAGATGGAGAAGTGTGAAGTTGTGTCCCAGTTGCTAACAAAAATTCAGAAATGGGAAGGCAAAGACTTCTGAACTCCATGTGTTTGTGTGTGCATGGGGATTCTAATGTGTACATATATGTACAGACATGAATGTGCACACACATCTACAAACATCTAAATTTTACTATTTCCTTGTAAACCAAACTTATCCCTTGTCAATTTTTAAATGCTTGGATTTCTTACTATGTTGACAATGGGTAGCCAGTGTCCAGGGTAAAACATTAGCCACAGGGTATGTGAAGGATGTTTAGTGTCTTGCAAAAGCTGGACATGCTCTCTGGTACATTTATAGTTTGTAAAAGTATTTATTTAAAGACATTGAGTTCTGAGTGACCAAATAGGGAACCACTGCTAAACTCTAACTGCAGTACTTAAAGTATTTTATAGTTGCAGCCTGGACACTGCTGTACAGTGCTTGCCAGTTTGCAAATGTCAAGGACAGTTACCCTCTCACATTCCTAAATGACTTGCTCCTGACCATCCTTCAAAATACCTGCCCTTTCTCCAGCTCCTTCTCCAGCTATTGCTGCCAATTTCTGTTTCACTGTGTGACTGCAAGGACTTAATCCTTGGGAAGGCTAGGTCTTCTTGGTCCAGACGATTTGTAAAGTGTATGAACTCCCTCTCCTTACCCTGAAAACTAAGACAATGGCACCTGAAAAGCTGGGGAAAGTATTTTCATGTGTGTAGATGTGCAGGTTATTGGCTAGAGCACATAGTCTTGCTGGTCTTGGTGAGATAATTCCTTACAGGCCCAGGCTAATACAACGTGCAAAAGTACTATTGTTTTAACATTTTATGATGCATTTATGTCTTGATATTTTCATGTGTAATGGAGGAGAAAATACCACATGTATGAACTTTCTAAAGTACTTTTATCTGACAAAAATCTTTGTGTTAATCTTAAGTGATATGGGTCTGTACTGTACTGTAGTTCTTTAGCATTTATTGTGGCTGACGCTGTTTTTAGAAATGTATAATGTTATAATTCTTTGAGCATTGCTTCTGTATTATGCCCATTCTGTGGGTAATACTTTATTCCCTCTGCACCTTCAAAGTGTTTAGAAAAAAGAGTAGTGTGCTATTAAAAATGTGTTTATGGCAGAACAAGTAACTGAATTTTTTTTGGTCAATACTGGTCAAATACATGAAAGTTGTCTTCAAAGGTGAACTTAGTGGCATAATAGATAGCAATACAAAGGAGCAATAACAATGTCATACTGTAAGAAACCCTAAATTCCAGTTGACTGACATAAATGCAAATTTATGGCAGTAACCTGAAGGTATGGTGGCAGAGGTCTGTTGGCAGTGTAGAGTACCAGGTGTGCTCTGGCTTCTGGCAGGCAGGCAGGATGTGATGCACAAGGTGATTCTGCTCATGGCATGTTAAACACAACTTCAGTGAAGTTAAACTTTGAGTAACATCAAAGCTGCATTACCACAGCTGGATAACAAAGAAGTGTAATGTATTGGTACTGTGTTTACACCTGAGAGACAATAAAATGTAGTAGCAAAACTGATGAGTGTGAATGCCAATGTACAATTAGAGGGGAAACTGCTGTTTGGCATATTTACCTACTTATTTGTGATCTTGTAGGTATGAATGGATGTTGAACAAAGCAGTTTCACTGCAGAAAATGGTCCCCAGTTCCCTGATGACAGAGTGAAATAGAGAGGTAGCTCCCAAAACTACTGAAACAGCAGCATGAAAGGAAATAGGAAAACAACATCTCTGGTGAAAACTCAGTGTATAATACAGATGAAGATACAGAATTAAATCCTCAGGACAGCTAGTTTGAACTTCCAATTCACCTTCAGGGAGGAGGATGCAAGGGCTCAACTCCTCCTGGCCTGTGATGTGAGTGAAATGAGAGAAAATGAGCCAATTTAGGTAGTTTAGGTGAGCAGTTGGACCAAGGATAAAAGCATGTAAGACCTGAGATATTTGGGCAGACGGCCATGAAAAGAGGTTTACTCAGGCCAAATTGGAAAAGGCTTTTCAATAAATGAAATGGACTCTGCTTCACAGGACAGGTGTTCTCACTAGGGAAGCACTTACCTTTCTCAGGAGGGCTGGCAGTGGCCTTGCATGTGCAAAGGATACCATGGGGCTCACTGAGCAGATAGCCATGGCAGCTTGCCATGGGTGAGGATACAGCAAGAGTTCTTGTGAGCAGAAACATGGGAAAAAATACTTGAGCATACAGAGAATAGATCCTGACATGAGATTTATTCTAGTTTTAGTTTTTTTGGGTTGTGGGGTTGGTTTGGTGTTTTTTTGAGGGCTGAGTTGTATCTACACAGTTGCAGTCATGTATATTTGTATGAAGGTACCTGGTGCATTTTATCTTTCCTTTAAAGTTTTTCTGCAGTATCTTTTCTTCTTCTTTACTGTATCCCTGTGGGAATAAGAAGTGTATCTTTCTTGATGAAGCTACTGAGCAGGCTGAGCCCTTTTGTTCTTAAAAAGTGTTATTCATGGATTTAAACATAACTAATCTTTGTCCTCCTGACAGTTCTCAAAGCCTGGTTAATTAAGATGATCAGTGCTTGCATAACTAGGACTTAACAAAGTCCAGATGTTCCTGTATTTCAGGCACACCTGTACCTTTTCCCCTCTGTGAAGCAAGACATTTAGGGTGAAAAGTTCTTGACTCCTCTCTTTATCTAATTCTAGGTCTGCACTTGGAAATGTTTTCCATATTCTTGAAGTCTTTCTACACTCATGAGATTTTTTTTTTTTTTTGGTTTTGTGCTTTCCCTTTCCTCCCCCTAAATCTGCTGACGGCACTCCCAAATCTTTATCCCATTTTCTGAATTGTGTTATCTACTTCCTCCAGAGATGGTTTGATAAAAATCTGGTTTCCAGTTCTCTCCATGTTTCAGGCTTCTGTGTGGAAGAGAACATCATTTAATGAACCTCTGTTCGTGGTCTTTCTTGCTTTTTTATATGGTATTCATTTCAAATGCTCCTCAATGTTTTATTTCTTTTTCTCTACTGAAATAGATTCGTATTGAGGCATTGGAAATGCTATATCACTGACTAGTTACAGATTCATTCTCTCATGGCCTCTGGAATTATATGAAACTCCCATTGTTTTCTGTAATAGACTTATAGAAAGAGTTACTTTTTTTCTTTGCAGAGCCCTTGTTTTGTTTAAACTTTTCCCAAAACTGTTTCTACAGTTTTGTACCTACTTTCTCTTTTAAATCTTTATCCTTATTTCTCGGTAGCCAAGTAACAGAGTTCATGTGGATATCTAGATGTTCCTTCCCATGCTGAATAGTCACTGCTTCTTAATAGCTGATCTGATGTAAGGAGTGTAATACGTCCCAAGAGAGTCTGAGAGCAAAGTATTTCCTGTTTATTGGCATTAAAACAACACAAGAAAACATAAAACTTACTTTGAAATGTTGTGTTCCAATCTCCCATTGGTGCAAGTCAGGATAACTCCATTTAAGTTAGAGTGATGAAATAAGAGTTCATCCCAGGGACAGGTGTGATGTGATTCCTCAGAGAAACACTTGGGAGGGGAGACCTTGCCTTTGTAGTATCACAGGCTAGTCCTTCATCCTGAACTCTGTTGTGTCCCCTCGTGTCCTCTTCCTTTGTACAAGTATTGTTGTTCAGATGGAGTTTTGGATGGTTTTTGCTGTCCCTCCTCTCCTTGGGTCCCCTGTTTGTGCGTGGGGATGAGTGTCNGGGTCCCCTGTTTGTGTGTGGGGATGAGTGTCAGTATTGGATCCCTGCTCTGAGTCAGATGGGTCAGGCATGGGACATATCATGTCAAGTATGTTTTCCCAGTTGTTTTGTTGCTATTTTGTTTTTAATGCTAAAACGAGGAAGTGAGGAGTTCAGTATTTCAAGATGATAATTTAAATAGCTGCATCTCCCAAAAACATGGGAAATACATGTTTTGAGACTGGTTTTACAAAGCTGATTTAGTCAACTGTACCTCAGAGGGTATGCTCTATGGCATTCCATCCTTCCCATGTAAACACTAGCAAGGGAGAGGTCACAGAAACAGGCTTTGCAGCTTGCTGCCTGTAGCCACCCTTTGGTTTTTAGTGTCCAGAGCAATCCTGTAGTCTGTAGAAATGTCTGTGCCTGGCACAGCAAGTGCTGATGGTGAGTACAAGTGAGTGCAGTGACTCTGGGAGCCCCTGAGCAGTGACTTGCTGTGGCTGCTGCCTGAGACAGGCAGAAGGGGAAACAGCATTCACCAGAGGCAAACACTGGATTTTCTGGGAACTGCGGTGGGGAGTGTTTGTGTGTGTGTGGTTTTTTTCTCCCGAAACCCCACAGCTTATCTTGCTTGTTTCTCTGTCTCTCCTCTCCCCTCTGGCCAAATTCAACTTTGTAATTCTTTGCTCTTTCCTGCCTGGCCTGATGTTTTCTCATGTCGAATGTTTGGTTTGAATTTGCACCTAGTTTCTGCACAGAACATAGCAGTGATGCAAGACCTGTTGGTTAGGAGGTTTTTCACAGTACGAAACAGAGGCTGAAAGTGAAGTGGTATTGGGCTGGTATACCTATGTGCCCAAAATAACTTCAGGCCTTTAAAAATAGGCAGTAAGAAATAAATTATAATGGAGGAAAAAGAAAATCTCTACAAATATTTTGACAGTGAAGGTGACTGACCAGTAGAGCAAGTTTCTAAATGTTGCAGTGGGTTGGCTTTGGTTCTCCATCCTTGAAAGTTGCTTAAGTTGGTCAGACTGTTGTTTTTAAGAAATGCTCCGATTCAAATTGTATTAATTCAAGTGAATCTAACAGGTTAGACGAGTTGTTGGCATTCTTCATTTCTGGGCTGATGAGGTTTGACACTGTCATTCATCCTTCTCCCAGAGCTGTTAGCAAGCTAGAGCTTCAGGGAAACAAATCTTCATTCAGGTTTTATTAAAAACATGCTGTAATCACAATGAAGAAGATCTCTGTGTCTGCAGAGGCACAGAGCTATTCCCTACCTCACTGTGAGCTAGAGCTTAATTGAAAATATAGCAGATAGAGGAGAGGCTCTTTCTTCTTACATGTTGGATTGGTTTTATTCACTGTGTTTTCAGAAAGGTTTTGCCAGGCTTTTGTTGGTTAAAGCTAAACAACCTGTTCTCAGCTGTTGTAAACATTTATTGGTAGATAATGAAACTTTATTTAGTATCAATTGTGAAGATTGCCTGTTTGATTCTTAGTGATCTGAGAGATTGGTTTCCTCGTAAGTGGAGAAACTGTGGTTAAAATATTCATCCACATGGGTTTGTTCTGGTAATGGCTGTTGTCTTACAGTCCTTGCAGGTTTTTCCCTATGTTTTCAAGTGTTCCTCAAAATCAACAGAAATTGATAGAAGTCCATTATCTGTATGAGGAAATTATAAGAACAAGGGAGAAAAGTTTATAGATAAATACATGAATAAAATGGCTTTTAAATCTTTTTTAAATGTGTAATAAAATCAGGAGTATATACATGAAATGTATTTCTCCAGGGCTTGTTACTTTATAAATGTATCACTGACTAAAAACTATGTTAAATCAAGTTAAGTCATATTTGTGCAACTTAAATTGTCTCCATTAGATGTACTGTGCCTTGCTCTTTAATTATGACTCTTGTTTTCCATATGCCTTAGTCTTAAATGTATTTCACAGTAGCATAAAGCTGTTCCAGTAAAAGAGTTAAATATTTATTCATGTTCTGTATTCTGTATTAAAGGACTTTCTTTTCCCCCTGTCTATGAAGGGTTAATTTATTTTTATAACTACCCTTGGCCACAGCAGCATGTTCTGTACAAATGTGGCTAACTGCACTGGCAGACACACACAGTTCAAAAGAATACATTAGCAGGAGAAGCGATGTTCCCTTTTGGATTCAGCTTCTATCAACATGTGTACGTGGTGCTCCCTCTGCACCTGCCTCAGCCCTCCCCTGCACTTCTGCTGGTGCTGGTACAGTTGTTTCTCAGCCTACCTCAGCTTTGGCCCCTGTACCATCCCAGTTGTTTTCTAATAACAAAACCATGATTTTTGGCAGTGAGTGCAGCTTCTCTTCTTTTTTTCCCTTCATTTTTTCCTTTTTTTCTTTGCTTTTTCTGAGAAAGCAGTTAGGTTTTGGAAAATTGTGCAGTTCAGTTGATTAAGTCATATAGTTTAGGGAAAGGATGAGAAGAATAAAAATTTTATTTTCCAAGAAATACTGTAAGGAGGCACAAAGTGTGTTTACAAAAGAGTGTTGGTAGTTACTGGGATGAGAACACCCTCACTCCTGACTTGGGAGATGCCATCTGTTTTGTGTAAATCCTGTGGCCACTTCTGTGTGTACTGATCCAGTTGCATGCATTTCAGCATCTTGGACATTCTTGTCAGAAATTTGGTTGCTGTATAGTTAGAACCAAAACAGTGACTATTGAGGTACCACACCCTGAGAGATGCACAGTTCTGATAGATCTCCAGGACCTCCCTCGTTGTAATGTGTTGTTACATAAGCTGACAATTGTGGATGGTATCATATGAAACAAAAAAGTCTTCTTTCTTTTCTGGAAGAATTGAGTTCTTCCTACCTATGTTTTTCATAAACAGAATTTATTACAGCTGACTCCTGCCACCTGCCCTCTTGGGGTGATGGGACTATGGTGGAGATGAAAATCAGGCCCAGTGTATGCATATGTGCCTTGTTGCTTAAAAGCTCCAACAGGAATATACCAAAATACTGATATGTTAATTCATAGTTCTGAAGTAAAACCCAGAAAATATAAAGAAATGTGGCCATAGGAATTTACCTTCATATATGTACAGAATTTCTTCCTAGCTTTGCTGCTTCTCATGCTCATAATATTTTTTTTCCTTTTCCCAGAGTAACCATTTTTTTTATTGTAGCTACATAGTGGTTTAGGAGTTAGTAGACAGTAGGAGCAGGAAAGCAATAAAGCAAGAAACACCAAAAGAGAAAGACTGCATCCAGTTATTTACTCTGTGTTACAATACAGACTGCCTTTATATCAGTTCCCTTTGAAAGTTAGTGTTTAGTGAGTAATTATTCAGGGTGATGTGTCAGAGGAGCTAGCGGCCGATTCCCAACAGAACCAAGCCTTAATTTTTAAAATATTTGAAATACTGCAGTTGAGTGTTGAGGGGCCACAACTGTTTCCTCCTCAAGTACTGGAGTTTCGATGTCCCTCTGGCTTCTGCCACAACGGTGGGTGTGGAGGGGCAGGTCAGCAGTGGGAAGACTCCTCAGGATTTTGCAGGAGCTGAAGGTGTGTGTGTTCTGGGGTTACTGATTGCCCCTGGGTTACATCACTCCAGGCTTTGATTTTAGCTGTAAATTTAGAGGATTTTCCTAACTTGGCTGATGTGACTGCTGCTCTTCTGGCCAGGTAGCTGAAGTAGTCTGACCCTTTGGTATCAATCCTTTTACCTTGTAGTAAACAAAGAACAAAATTTATCCCAGCTCAAGCTACTAAATTTCGATTTTTATTGACTTAAACTAGTGGCAGACTTTTGAATACTAATGAGAACTCAAAATCACAGCATGCAGTTATTACTGCTCTGGTTTACCCAAAGACTTAGTTAGGAGGAGAGAGACAATTAAAGAGCTACTGTGTAAAATAACAGCCCTCCAAAAAGAAAGCAGGGACTGAGAATGAGCAGTGTCCTGGGATGTTTGTACAGACAAAACCCATACTCCAAAGGGCAAAAATTTCTGGCCCTCAGAGTCTGTGCTTGATCATGGTTGCAGGAAGTGGAGGAAGCTGTGCTACAAGGAATGATCAAAATTGAGTGCATCTGTATTGTTATTTTCAGGAATTATCATTCCCTGCTTGCCAGAGAAATGACTGTTTAATCTGTCTTTCTGGATATCCATCATCTTACCATGGATGGCTATAAATCGCCAAGAGGGAGAGAAGGAGAAATCATTCACTTCCATCATTACCAAGTGCAAGTTAAAATGGTTTAAGATCCGAAAAGTAAGGAAGGGTCAGCATTATTTAGTGCAGATTTTATTGCAAGATCTGTTTTCTTAACTTTAGTATTTGAAGATTTGACACTTTGGGAGGACAAAGCATGAGTTATTAACAAACAATACTGCAAAATAATTTTAGTGAGTGTTTTGAACGTTCTCTAAATGCGACAAAATATTTTCATTTAGAGTTGGCGTGTGCCAACTACACGCTGCAGTCTTTAGAGCATCCAGCACAGAGACCTCATGTTTGAAACAAGGTGACACAAAGCAGCTGAATTTCTGTTGTAGGTGCTCCACTGCCTTTCTGTACAGAACTTAGGAGTAAGGGTGCTGTAGTGAGCATCATCAGAGAGCAGCCCAAAGCCTTAGGGGAAGGAGCTATTTCTGCGTTCCCAAGGCTGGGGGCTTCACCTGCTCAGTCTTTGCTCTGCTGGAGACCTTGCTGACTATGATGGAGACAAGCCTCTGTGAGAGCATGATCCCTAAAGACTGGCTTCCAGTTTACAACTGTCTGCTGGTTTCAGAGACCCATTTAATTATGGATTATTTATTGCTTCTTTCTCTCTGGCTGCTATTTTACCTGAAATATTTTATTAGTTCTAGCTGAAATTGGTAGGGGAAAAAATGACAGCTGAAATGCATTGTAGTGGACTGTGTAGCAATTTTTTCAATTGTGTCAATTCAGTTACTTTTCAATCCCTATAAATGCTTGCTATTGTGTATTTACTAGCCAATATGCTTTTAAATTTCAATTTTACTCTGAAAATTAGGATGTATATTTGAGTCAGTTTACATAGGGAGCCTGGAGATGCATGAGAGAAGAAAGGTGGTGTGGAGAGATTTTGTTGGATGGCCTCTTATGTGGCTCTTTTTGATGAAGATTTCTACATCTTTATGGCTTGCTCATTTCTTTTCAGGGGTTGGAGAACCTACAACATATTGAAGGGTGGGCTGTTTATTTTCCCTGTGTTGTTTTTATGTACTGAAATATTGTGGTGAAAATAGCTGGGTGGGGTGTAAAGAATGTTTTCAAAGACCTTCCTTTGAAAGAGGCTTTTTTCCAGCCCTTGGTGGTCACCACCCATTTTCCTGTGCTGTGCAGGCCTCTCTCATTGTTCCTACCCACAAAGGCCCCTTGTGTGAACCTGTCAGCAAATGTGCCAGCACAACGAGCTAAAATGTCATAAGATACTGGTCCAAGCCTGCTGAAGCCCCAGGGTTTGCCCCCACAAATGCTGGTGGGTATTGCCCAAGGTACAACGCAGAGTTAGATTGTAAAACTGGGGATTTGTCAACAATGCTCCGCGCCACTCTCTGAACTGTTTATGGTTGAGTGGGTTTGGGGCTGAAGCATACCACTGATAGCAAAGTCATGCAATGGCAATGATTGTCCCTTAGGCTTGAAATAAAGCTTAATTGAAAAATTGTCCCTGTTCACCTGCAGTTGCGCTATCTTGTTAAACGATGCCGGTTGTGGTTCGGTATTGGCTGGGGATGTGGTCAGTGCCCCATTGAAAAATGGGGCTGGTTCTGAATTTAATTGCAGGCCCACCCCCCCCTCCCCCAGCCTGCAAATTGCACTTCATTCACCTTTAGCTTTAACCTGCTGGTGAAGAGATAAAGCACATCCTTTCATATGTGTTTTTTAGAGTAGGTAAATAGTTGGGTTATCTGAAAACAGATCTTAGCAATACCTGCTGAGCCTTTGAGCAACAATGTATATGGACCTCTAGATTAGCTGTCAAAATTGACTGATTACTACTAGTAATGCCCCAAGATAAGGATCTGCAATCTCTCAAACACAAATCATTGATAGACATCTGGGGTTGTGCATTGTCATAACCAACCTTATCCCCACCACTGCAGTGCGATTCCAGGAGAGAAAAGCAGAGTGATAAATTTGGCTGATTTAAAAGCGGTTCAGTTTTGGCCAATGTTGAAACAGTCATTTCTGTTGTGTTGTTTAGAGTGTTTGGTGCTGGGCCTGAAGCTTGCCTTGTCTTGGCTGGTGTCAGAGTTGATTGCCACAGGGAAGGAATCCATGGTCTTGATGGAGCAGAGCAGTGCAAAACCAGTCTGGGAAGACCTGAGCTGAGATGATTGGCTGGCCCACTGAGACTTGACCATATGCTGCCATCCTTGTTTCTTTTGAAATGTCCTTAATATTTAAGAAGATGGAGGATGCGTTTGACTGATCTGTTTTAAATGTGGGCTGCAGCAGCTTTGCAAAGGTGACCCAGAGCTGTTTTGACCCTCTGTGAGCAGCATTGGTGCTTTCTGAGCATGCAGTGACTTGGAGCAGATACTGCACTTCCTGAAAACTAAGCCAGAGTAAAGTCACCTTAGCCCTACTATAGGCAAAAAGGCAGTGCCATTGTCTGCTCCAAGAGTTGATCAGCAGCCTGGCATCTTCTCTGCACGCTGTGGGCCTCAGGTGGTTCCATGGGGCTGTGCCTTGCCCTGGACACAAAGCGTTTGGCACATCCTCTGAGCTACCAGGCTTGTGCTGGCGTGGCAACTGCAGCACAGACTGGCACTCTCAGCATCGTAAAATAATCCAGGAAGAGATTAATGGCTGCCGAAATCCTAATACTTATCTTTCTGTTCAAGGTACTCATAAAACCAGAGAAAAAAAGGAAGAACATAAATCCTTAGACATTGTTTTGCTTACTGTGATTAAATTTATCAGACTCTGTTGACATATTGTGAACCTAAATGCTTTCAAAAACGTCAGTGCTCCTGCAGCCTCAGGTTTGTAACATTGAACTTCCAAAGTGCTACGTAGTTGCCAGTGCTATAAACGTTTTAAAACTGTATAGGTATAATGCTTTTTGTGTTAGTACCTTTTTTTTTTTTTTTTTTCAGAAATCAGTGCCAAGAATGTTTATGAAAATAAATAAAATACAAACCAAATACATTTTAATTATTATGACTAAAGGTACAATCAGAGCTTCAGACACTGGAGAAGTTGTAGTCTTATGTGTGTTTTTAAAGTACATATGAATTTATCCCCTGTAAAGAAAACCTATTCATGGCTACTGCCATCTGTGAGGGTCTTGGAGTGATATGGACTTAATGAATCATAAATATGTTCGAAGGCACCAAAACTTTGGTATTCATTTAGGCCTCATCTCTTGATACTGTAATTGTAGTAGCCAAATCCTCTATTGTTGTGCCAAGTGTCCTAATGAGAATGAAAGTGAGTTCCTCACTCTTAATGCAGACTCTTCCCTCCTCTGTCACTGAGACACTCAGATTTCTCATTTTCCTATCATCTCTCCATTGGTTTTAAACTTTGGTGAAGGAATTGCATCAATATTGCTATGGCAGTAGGTGCCAAGCTTTGCTGAACTAGCAGGAATTTGTTATTTAATTCGCATGTACAGAAACACAAGAAATTCCTCAAACAAGCCAAGGAGCTTGTGGTGACTTACTGTAAGTTAGGGCAGCTTTAAAGGAAGGGTGCAAGATACTTAATTTCCCTTTTTTTTTTTTTTTTTTTTTTTTGTAATACCCCTTTCTCTTAGTAGCCTTTCTTGTTACCTTTGAACTTTCATTTCCTTTATTAACAAATTCCCCATTTTGACGTCATTTGAGTTTGTTTTGTCTGTGCACTGGGTACTGCATCCCAGTGGGCAGCAACGCTGCTTTAGCACTTGCCCTTCATGAGCACTCCGCATATTTCAAACTGGTTTTGGGATTTTTTCTTCTGCCTGAAAAATAACTCTGTGTCCTTTCATTTCCTTTGGCTCTTGCTGGTGTGCTGAACCTGGACATTTGGTGTCTTCTGAGTCTTTAGAAATATCTATTTTCACTGGAAAGAGGTATAAGGAGGGATCTGCATGGCACACTGTATGGGTTTCCTTCACAGCTTTCCTAGTTTGGCCCTCATGGGGAGTGAGTAAATTGCTGCTTCCAGCACTTTTTATTTACTGATGGTCACTTTTATTACTTTAACGGAGGGAGCTTTCAAAAGCACAGCATGCCATCCAGAATAAACTGCTTGTCAGGTAGAATGGTTACAAATACTTTTTAAAGGAATTTTAAGGCTAAGTAAGCATGACTGCTGGGTGCTTGGTGTCTGCAAGCACATCTCTGGAGCAGTCAAGTGGTGTGGTTCAGAGATAGCTGTGGAGTGCCTCACAGTCAGCAAAACTCCTTTTTTATTATTCTGGTTCAAATCAACTAGGGGATTTACCAAACAGAAAGTAACGCAAAATATAAACTCAGCAAAAAATGGATTTGCTAGTTTGAAATAAATCTTTTTTGTTATCTAAGGTAGTACTCTCTGTTAAAATACTTTTATTGAGTTTTTACAGGTTTTAGTTTGAATTTTTTTTATGCTAAGCCTCTGATTTTTCATTTATCTGTACGGTAAAGTATTTTCTTATCTTTGTATCCACAGAATGTATTTTTCTTGTTCTGCAAGTTAGCATTTGATGCTTTAACTCTAAACCATTCGAAATGAGCATTTGTTAAAGAAATTTCATGTGACAACTTAATTAACTGTGGATTCTTGACCTTTAAAGTGCTGAAGCTAGAAACATTTAATAACCAGCCATTGGATATAAAGTAATATGCTTGTTGTTTTACTGGCTTGCATACATGGCAGTTTGAAGCAAAGTCCAAGGGTCACCAAAATCATGAAGTAAACTCAAGCGGGTCTGTCTGAACTGCATAATTCAAAGTGCTGTCCAGATGTGTCACACAGAGTGTAGGTACAACCAAAAGCTACTGGGTTACTTGCGAGATATTTTTCTGCAAGGTGTGCATTTCAGTTTCTCTGAAAGCTTCTGTGATCTGGAGCCTGCACAGTTGGAGTATAATTCAGTGCAGCTGCTGCACTGCTGAATCTTAAACAAGCGTGTGTGTGTATACAACCTGAGTATCGACCCACAAGGACTTGTGAAGAGCAGTGAAACCCCAAGCAGAAGATTGCTGTCCTGGCAAGTCCCCTCCATCAGCTTAGAGGAGGCAGGCCACCAATGCCCTTGACAGAAGGGAGGACCCCGGACGCTGACTGCCTGGCACTGTCATCAGCTGAGTGGGTACCGAGGGCTTTGAGAGGGTTGGAACAGCCCGTGGGTAGGACCAGGCAGGTGTATGGGTGGAGGTGATGGGCAGGGATTACTGGTGGAGATGAAGTGCTGGTGGGATTGAAACTGCTGAGAGTGAATACAGTCACAGTCAGTGGAAACAGGACTGAAACCTCAGCCCAGTCCCTGGCTGCTGAGCTGAGGAGGATTGTATGGGTGCCTAACCAAACTTGAGATCAGTGAGTGACGCCGTGTGCCAAAGCTCCCAGGCGGGGGATGATCTGTGTGCCCCCATCGTTTGTGGGGCTGATCCTTCCTCTCTCTAGGTCACAGGTACCTTCTGAGGATGCTGCACCAGGAAGGTGGCAGCAGTGCAGCCCCTGGCTGAGGCTGGCTGCCTCAGCTGGTTTCCTGGCTGCTGGAGCCCGGAGCTGTCACAGCAGTGGGCACTGGGAAGGTAATTTCTAAACTGACATGGTAGTTTTGCAGGATTGTTTAAACCAGATGGATTATGTGGGGCTTCAGGTTTTGCTAATAAGTTGCCATCCCTGAAGTTTCCAGTCCTGCAGTAAGAGAGGCTTCAGAAAGTCAGATTATGATCTTCACCCTGGGCGTGCAAGACCTTTGTCTGCAGGCATTCCTGCTGATTTCAGTGAAGCTCTGTTGCAAGGGCCTGCCGGACATGAGCAAAGAGACAGGAATCTGGCTCCTGGGATCCATGCAAGGCATTCCTGCATCACCTGGGGTGTTTGCACGCAGTGGGATCAAGAGCTCTGTTCCTGGGCATGGGTGTACCCTTGGGACTAGTTTGGTGTTTGGATTCTAGGGAGGAGCATGGAGAACTGCTTATTAAAATATGGAAGCTTCACCTGGGAGCACTAACAGTTGCCAGTTGTTTGTCATCTTTTCTCACGTGCCCATAAATTCTATTTTCAGAGTGCAAACTAAACAGCAGGGAGTAGGAAATCATGTAAACAGCCATCCTGAGGGTACAGTGCTGTACTTGTGTTCTGTGTCACAGAACTGCCTGTGCCTCCAGAACTCTTCCATTCCCAATGGATTGCATGCCCATAAGCAGTGCAGCACTGACACATCATCCAGCAGCCCTGGGAGAGTCCTTGCTGGGAGGCGGCACCTCCCTGTTTCTTCCCAAGTCTCCTGACCATCTTTTATGTAGCCAAGTCCTGAATGCAGTCACTAGACCCATTCCTCAGCTTGGCTTCTCCATTTCCAAAATAAATTCGAGCTTCTCCATTCCTTTCTTGGTTTATTGGGACCAGTTAGGCTGTGATTGCAGTGTGAGGGTGCATGTGCAGCTCAGTCAAGTCTTATCCTGCCCGATCCTGGGACTCCAGAAGGAGCAAGTGTCCAGGAGCTCCCTGGAGGCTTACCTTGGAGTACCCCAGGGCTTTGGGCCAGTGTATGGGTGGCTTGATTTGTGGTGGCTTGCTCTTCCCTCTGCACTTTTAGAAATCTGAGTGAGGTTTCTGCTTGCGTTGCTTTCTCCAAGCGGTGACACATGCGTGTGCTCTCTTTCTGCCACGTAAGTGGATGGTTTATGTGCTAGGAGGGAATTATTCATAAATTAGGTAGAGCTCAGGCCTCTTTATTGCCCGGGTGATTTGTGAAGAGGATTCAGTGTCAGCTTTTCTTTTCTCCTGGCCTTCAGTCATGCAGGTTGCTGAGCAGTCACTTTACCGCTCTCCAGCTATGGGTGGTCCAACCTCACCCAGGGTGAAATGCTAATCATGTGGGGGTAACTGCAGAGAGAATTATTATATATGGCCTACAGCCTGCAAACAAAAATCATTAAAATACTGCTCTTTGCAGAATTCTGTCACTCAACTGCAATTTTGGGAGTCTTTTGCAAGCAGGACAAGTAAGCACAGAATGACCGTCTTTGACATGGACATCCCTGGGGGGCGCAGCAAGCAAGCATAGATGGAGATCTTGAGTGGGGAAATGGCACTGGGGGCATTTTGGGTCTTGGTGGGCTTACACTGCCCTGGCTACAATAGCAACCCGACTCGAGGGTGTGCTGTGTGAGGGGAGGTGGGGAAGAAAATTGAGGTGCAGGAAGCCACAAGGGGAAATGCTTAATGGGCAAGTTGTTTGTTTATTTAAAATGATAGTGGATGAGCAGAAAAGTCTTTTGAAAGCAGCCAGGCAGGCTGATTCCTCCCCTTGTTTTCTGGTGTGAGAAAGCTCCTGTGTGGTGTGTAATGAACAGAGATGTCTCTCTGCAGAGGACCTCAGCAGGACAGTCAGAAGCAGTGTTGAGGGAAAGCATCTGTAACAGAGAAAATCTTTTTCTGCTCATAGTGTTAACTATTAGAAACCTTGAGCAACCCATGGTTATTGAAACCAGCTTGTCTCATTAGCCACACTTCAAAATTATATTTACAGAGGTTAGAAAACTAAATATTTTTCTTTGTGGCTGCAGTGGTGTCATGTGAGACCCTGTCTTATACAACCTGTTTTTACTGTATAAATTGTGACCTGGCTTTGGCCTTGGTTCCCAAAGTTTCATAATTAAATGAGGGATTGGATCTTGTTTTGCCCAAGTTGGTTCTAATGTGAAAATTGTGGCCTCTAGATTTAGAACAGAGCTCAAACATTTATGGTTGAAGTTATATTTTTCAAGTGACAATGGGAAATGCTCACAAATACTGCTACATAGTTCTTGTTCTGTTTGGTTTTGTTTTGCTTCAACTCTTTTATTTTCTTGATATAATTAGAAACTGAGATTTGTTCCCAGTCTAGCATCTGTATAGGTACAGAGTAGGCACATTTTTCTTTAGAGAGCAAGACGTGTTTCTGAAAGTACCATCAGTATAAGTATTATACATGACTCTCCTGTAGCCACCACCTGCTCCAGGAGAACATGGGGCATTTTTTGTTGTATCTTCTCAGATAATTGTAAGAAGGGACTTATTTCTTAACATGGATGTATTATGACTCTTACTTAGCGAAGAGAAAAGTAATGAGTTAATGTCACCTTGTGAATTTCCTTTAAACTTAGGTGGGTTGGTGTTCGCTTCAGCAATACCTCTGAAGTAATTATTGTAGTTGGATCCTGCCATTATGTACTGAAATGTGTGTAGTTCTCCTCCAGCACATGCCTCCTGTAACAGAAACCATGTTATAAAACATTCACCTTGGGCAAAATAATTGCGAAAGAACTTTGCTGAGGGCTGATCACTGATCTTGAGAAGATACAGTAAGAATTTGAGCCCCCTTGCCCTGTTAGCACACCCACTAGTGAGCACCTGTCTGATCCCACATATGTGCCCAGCTTCTTGTGTTCTGCAGCACAAGGGCTCTGCTGATGTGTTGTGTGCTCCCTCCTACTTTGAATGATGATGTTGAGTGTCCAGCCTTGTTGAGCCCCAGCAAACACCTTATTGTGACTTTACTCTTGGCATTTAATGCATGTCCTGGCTGGTTTTCCTTCTTAATAATTTATGAAGCCTCCTGTGGTTTCAGTGCTAGAAGCTTTTGCAGACTGTCTAGGTCTTCAAGAAACAGTAATCTTCTTTAGAATACTCTCCTATGGATTAATACTCTTTCTCTATTTTAGGCAGTTTTGCATGAGACCAGTCATGACTGAAACAGTTTCTAGAATTAAGTAATGCAATTAATACTTGTTTTCATCATAATCTTCATGCAACAGATTATACTAAGAGAATTACTAAGAGAATTATACTAAGAGATTATACTATAAGAAGGAATCTATTTTAATAGACAATGGAGAGATGGTGATTTAATTAGAACAGCTTCTCCAAAGAAGGGCTATCAGGGCTATCTTGCAAGCAACAGTATTTTTCATTGTGTGCGCTTCATGGTCAAAGAAAGATGGCTTTCTGGACAAGTTCTCTGGATTAAGAGCTGAGACAATTCTATAGACCAACATAATCTGATACTCTACTACTACTTTTATTTTAATGTGGAATGCAGCCATTGAAACTCCACAACATTGTTGTATCTATGTCACAGCCATATTCACTGTAATTATTCTAGCTTTAAAATGGATTGCCACCCTGTCCCAGAGTAAGTAAATTTAGATGGAACAAACAAAATTATTTTTAATGTTTGCTGAATCCCAGAAGTAATGGTTTGCTGTTTCATTTTGAATCTCTTGCCTAAGGCAGATCTCAATCCTGTTGTACTGCGTGGGGATTCAGGGAGTTCAAAGGCTGACTCATGTACAATGGGAGCCCTTTCCAGCTGTGGCAGTCCTCTCCTAATTCCCATTCAAATGGCACAAATAGGTATTAAAGCCTGGCCAATTGATTTCAAACACTTGACAGAATGGATTCATTGCTGAGAAGATACACTGTTGCAAATGCCTCACAAGTTGAGAATTGCATTTCAAGAAAAGCTTTTTCCTTTCTCTTCTTTACCTATCAGGAGCAGTTCAGAACGGAGGAAGGAGAAATCAAGAGATGCAGCAAGATGCAGAAGAAGCAAAGAGACCGAGGTTTTCTATGAACTGGCACATGAGCTGCCCCTGCCCCACAACATCAGTTCCCACCTGGACAAGGCATCCATAATGCGCCTGGCAATCAGTTTCCTACGGACTCATAAGCTTTTGTCTTCAGGTAAGATCTGGCTAAAAGAAGTTAGCTGTCTGGGCTGGCTGATGGCAGCTTGGTAAGATTATGCATGCTCCTTTCTGACTACAGGGTTAGCAAAATAACAATTAGTGCAGGTTTTTTTGCCTCTCTAAATACAACCTCTGAAAGCTCTTGAATGTGGTTTATTAATCTCAGTTACGAGATTTTGAGCTTTTAAGCGTTTAATCAGAATTCAAACATATGCCTTAAGCTTCCATGCTGAAACAAATAGTTTTTGATGTGGTGTGGCAAGCATGTTTGTGCCTGCACATTCAAACAGCAGCTGGGATGCTCTGAAGGTCCAATACTTCGTTTGAAAGGAGTAATTGTGCTATCCACTGGCAAAGAGTAGTAGGTAGGTTGCTTTAAACAAGCTATACTAAGATAGCTAAAACAACTTCTAAATACTTGATGGGAGTGGATTCTACGCAATCAGAGTTTTGCTCATGCTAGATTAGTAGGAAATATGAACAAGCATAATTTTTATAGCCTGTGAAAACTGATAAAATTAGGAATATTCTTATTTTGCCCCTATACTTGAATAACCACTTTGATGGAAACACGTGGCTTGAGTAGCCTGTAAGACCAATGAAAACAACTGATGTTTCCAGAACTTTCACACTGTGACCTATGAGTGTCAAGAATACGTTAAGAAAACAATGCCTGCATTGTTTGTGAATGGTAACCCCAGAATTTTGTCTTTTCCTTCATTAATGGCAAGACTCCCAATAAGGTCATGATTGCATTTCCTCTACACAGAAAAGTTGAGTCATATGAGAGCAATTACATTAAAAAATGTTATTAGGAAGCATCCCATTTTGTAGTCGAATTTGCTGTTGGTTTGTTTTTGGTTAGTCTGAAAGATATGGCAAATTCAGTTCTGCTTTTGTGCACTCTGTAATTTCTTGTAGCACTTTTTTTTATTTTGTTGATGCCTACTGTATAAAATGTAGGTATTTTTATCTTATCTTTTAGAATGTGCTTTTATCATGTACGTCTGTGAAAAGAAAAGTTTATGTGCTGAATAGTGTTTGGAAATAATCTCTGATTTTGTCATGTAACTAATACTTGAAGAAGTTGCGTAAATAGGTAAATGTTCTTAAACAAAGCCAATTTGTTAGTAACTTTCTCATAAAAACACAGCCTCAGCTTTTCAAATATTTATATGGCACAAACTGGAGACTGACACACCATAGGAAAAGTAAACTTCTGAGAGGCTGTAACCAATAATATAAGTAATGTGCGTGCCTGTGAAAATTGACATGAAATAGTTGGATGCAGTCATCATCAGAAAAACACATTTGCTAACCTGCTAAGATTAAAGTGAACTTTTCAAATGAATTTATATTTGTGAGGAAAAATCTACTGACTAATACATTCATTTTGATGCTTCTATGGTGTTAAGGCTTGGACTCATTATTTGATAGTATGGACAACTCAGTATACATGTATAATATTCATACATACACATAAGATATGATATTTCTGAGACATATTTCTGTGATGGTATTTGAAAAATAATGTGATTCATGTAGACAATTCACATTTTCTTTAAGTACCACCAGTACCCAGCAGCAGAAAATAATCCAGAAATAAAATGGTACAGTAGCGACAGGCTGTGCTTTAATATTTCATGCTTTCTCTATATTAGTTATTTGCTTAGCCTTAAATATGATGCACTCACTTCCTCAGTCCAAATATGAACTTGGAGTAAATCCTCTCATTAAAATCTGTGGTGTTAGTAAAAATGCAGATTTGTCCATGGCTGCATCTTTAGGCACCAGAGGTGTAGATAAGGGTTTCAAAATATTAGATGCTTCTATTCTGAGGAATTGAACTTTAAAAGGATGGATTTTCTGGAAATTTTGGGTATTATTTTCTGATCATGAAAATACATTATAATTAAAGAACTCAAGTCAGAAAACCTTGTCTGCTACTCATCTACTATTCTGAGTATAGCTAACATATAAGTTAAAGTTTTTATCTTTGTGGACCTCTAAATAATGTCTGTCTTTATAAGGACACTGGCTTTCACTAGAAGGCTGTCCAGTTTAATTCAGAATGGTAGGTTTTTGATGCAGCTGGAGGCTCACAGATCAAGAGATTTGCTGCTTATCCTGTTTTGACAAGTGTGAAGCAAGATGGAAAATGGGCTTGGGTGATGTTTGTGCTTGTTCTGTTCTTCTGCTTTGGACCCTTTCTGAGCCCCAAGCAAAGCTGCAGCAAAGGTTTCGTGTGAGTGTTTAGCAGCCTGGAATTTAACCATAAATATACTGTTGCATTTGAGAAGTCTGGTTTGACTGACAGGGAGCTTGGGGAACACTGTGTCTCTCTTGATGGATGAACTGGGAAATGGGGAGATGGAATTGCATAGAAGCAAATGCCCACCCCAGCCTGCAAATCCCCTCTTTGCTTTATGTTGTCTTTATTGAAATGGCTTTGATTATTTGGGCTGGACACCTAATTGTAAACTGGAGTTGAGTGTATTTGTTCTGTCAGGAATTTGGACATTGAAATGAGATTTGCTACACCTTGGAAAAAAGCTTCAATATGCTACAGAGAAAAAACTACTTCTTGATTACCATTTTTCTTGTTTCTTATTTAGTCTATCAAAACCTACTAGCACACCATATTTTATTTTGTGTTACTGTTTGTGGGTACGATTCTCAAACGCATCTCTCTGTTTTAAGGCAATTTTGCCTGAAAGCAGAGAGAACAAGGCCTTTCCCAGGACTGTACCCTCATCTTTCTGCAAGCTGATGCTCCAGGTGGGATTTTGGAGATAGCCATAGGCAACTTGCCAGTCTCACTCCGCTGGCATTGAGTGTCTCATGCTCTTTCCTATTATTCCCTGAGTCGGAATAGGGCTCACTTGTGTAACTTGGGCTGTTTTGTTAGCTGTGTCTGCATAATAAAATCATTTATCTGTTGGGAAGCCAAGACCTAGGGAAATCTATGCCCACATTCTTCCAGCAGGTGAATGGCAGAGCCCTGAATCCGAGCCCTCATTGAGAGCTCTCCTGCTACGTGCCTCGAAAAATCCTGACTTCTGGATTGCGGAGTGCACGTCTCCTGCAGGCATTGCAGGGCCTGAGCTGGGCCCTTGTGTCCTATCATAATAGGAAATAGCTGGTTGTATATCTCAGAGTTCAAAAGGGTAAAAAATACCAGGTTTTGCTTTATAAAAGTTGCTGCTTTACTTAGTAACACGTTTCCCTTTGATTTTCACAGTAGGCAATTCTGTGTGGGAATGTTGGAGAGGAAGCCTTTAACATTTAGAAATGCAGGCTGTTCGTCTGACGGCCTGATTGAGATTAGTATCACAGGAAGCAAACTGAAACAATAGCTTTATAATACTGTTTCCATGTTGTGCACAGAACAGTATGCAGTATAATTGGAATGCTAAGTAGAAATATTTAATTATGATAATCTTAAATATTTTTCAAGATGTCTCCTAATTCTGTTGGCGTAATACATTTTTGCCATCGTCACATTCAAATGTTTGGGATAAATTTAGAACTGATCTTTGCTCATTTCAAGTAAAGATTTTGATCCCATAAAATTGCTGCTGAAAATAGGCATTCTGATGCTTATCAGTAGTGGAGTTTTTAGCTTTAGGATCTTATGTTCTTTAGTGTGGTCATAAAAACTGTTAGCAGTACTTTTCTCATATTATTTTCTAGTATAGCTAGTAAGTAAGGCTAATGTGTTTTTTGGGAGCTAATAGATGGCAAAAGAGAAATAATGGCTTTTGCTAAAGAATGGCTGCCTTGGTTAACAGCTAACATTGTGACAGCTGCTTAGGCTGCCTCAGATGTTCTCTTTTTGTCTGAAAATGAGGAGGAGAATCCATTTTAGGAAGCCTATATGTACAGTGACAATAATTTTAAGTGTTTATTTGAGCCAAGCTGATGCTAAAGGTGTTACAGGAACCAGAACTCTTTAATACAGTGAGTTTCTCTGTGCCAGGACCATGGACTTTTTAATCAGGATAATCAGGCAAACACAATTTTATTGGCTTGCCTTAATCCCATTCCAATTGTGTGGTCACCCGAGTGTCTTTTCTGTGCAGAAATCCAGCAAAGGAAACTGGCTGGGAGTTGTTCTTGTGCAGGCAGACAGCAGAAATGGGGAGGGAACAGGGATACAGACAGGAAGTTGTTTGGGAGAAGGGAGGCCACAAGGAAGCCAGTGTGAAGGTTTCAAGGGAGGGAGACAACAGGGCCGGAAAGCCAGCAGGGAGCAGAAGGGGAAAAAATAGCTTTTCTCTAGGCTTTTAAGGGAGAGGACAAGACTGTAGGGAGAACCGATGTGGGCATTGTTTTTGAATGTCTGGACAAGCTGCCTCTAATGTCAGGCCATTGTGGCATAAAACAGTGCTGTAAAAATAGCATGTCTACTTGGTTGCTTTTATTAAATTGGAAAAATAGTTTTATGCCAACCATGCTGCTGTGAATGAGAGTGAGTCGGGTGCTGAGTGCTTCAGCTGCTTGAAGTGACGTCCCCTCTCAGGGAAGGTGCACCCAAAGGTCCCATGGGACTCAAAGCCTGGTCTGATGGGGTGCTGTATTCCCAACATTCAACACCAATGGCTGCAGGACTCCAAGCAAGTTCCTGGGAGCAGCATCTGAATGATTTGGCTAGATACAAACTCTGCAATCAAAACAACACTAACTATAAGTGTTTTCTTTATCCAAGATTGCTTGTGCGCTTGGAGATAAGAGCCCTTCAGGAAGCTTCAAGTTTAAGAGTAGCTTTTTCTTGATGTATCTAAATTGAAAGCTTTTATTGAACACATTGAAAATATCCCCTTGAACAGGATGTACTGCCCTGTCAAGACAGAAAAAAAGGGGGAAAAAAATCAGTCACTTTCCTTTGATGGAAAACAAGAAACCAGGAAGAGACAAGTCTGTCTCAAACTTCTCTCTCTGATGCAGGATGAAGCTGCTGTTAGATCTTCCCTAACTCCTGCCTGCTGGTGTCAGGCAGGTTTTACAACACTCCACTGGAATGGCAGCTGTAGCCTGGTATCAGTTATGCACAATATGTAAGCAACTTAGTGGTACTTATAGGAGCCAGGATGAGAGACAAAGCCAGGAGAATTCTGTGCAGGTGATGATGTGACCTCCAGTAGAAACACATTTTATCATTGTCTACCTCTGAACTGACCAGAAAGACCCCTTTGAGTCAGATCAAAGGTGTTGAGAGGAGTTATAGGCTGTTTTCTAGGAGGTTGTTTATACCTGCACAGTTATTTCTTTTAAGGAGAAGCCTGATTTTTGAGTCGTCAGACTCGTTCCAAGAGGTTGGACTGAAGGAAATGAGCAAGCATCTACGGAAAAAGTGTTCTTAAACTTGGGAACAGTGCACATCCTGACAGTGAGAATTAATCAAAGCTTGTTTACAAAAGTTATTTTTAGCATAAAAGGCTATCATAAACACTGCAATAAGCATTTGCCATTACAGTTCAAAGTTTCTTGTCAATGAATAAATTCTATTTGCTGATTAGAAAATTTGTCAAAATAAATACTTACCAAAATTTAATACAGACTTAGACATGGACCAAAAAATACTGTATCAAAACTCAAGAAATACTGCCTTGGGGCAAAGTGAGCAGTGGATGACCCATCAAATGTTGGGACATGGGACACCATTGCTCTGTTCCTGGTTCTCCTGTAGCTCTGACAGTCGTCCCAGGAAAGCCATAGCAGCAGATTTACGAGGCTTTTTGACATGTTTCAACATCTCCCAGTCTTCCCTACACAGGGATTCTCCTGCTGTATGGGCTTTCCAGCATTATATGAACACAATCTCGGCTGGGGTCCATCAAGTAGCTATAATATGAATAACAATATTACAGCACTTCATTCTGCTGAATACGCTGTTAATTTAAACTGGCATATTTGCAGTCCAGTCTCCCTGCTATACTGTCATGGAGCCTGAACTGAGGTACTCCCTTTAGCTGAAGAAAGGTGGAAAAAGTTGTAGGAAGAAAACAAGAAACACATCCTTATTTCAAAATTTAGCTAGCAGCTATTTTGGAATGCAATACTAACAAAAAACCAATCAAAAAAAGCCCCACCTCCTAAAAACCAGTATAAACTGAGTCCCACTGTTACCGTTCCTGAAGACCTGCAAAAACCTGGCAAGTCTACATGAGATGCTGCTCTCTGGATAAAGTGACCTCAGACCTATTGGAAACCCAAGGCTGAAATTCTGCTGCCACCTCCTCATGCTAACTTCCCACTTCCCTTTGGTCCCAGCTTTCTCAAATATTTTCCACGTGAAACTGAATTTTCTTATGCTAATGCTCCAGTTCAGCTTCAAGGTAAATTAATGGAGACAATTTAAAGCAAAGTGAAACACAATGGGGATTTCAGGGAGGAGCTTGCAGTAGCCATGCCATTATTTGTTTTGTATCTGCTTCAGAATCTGTTTCAGATTCTTTCTGAAACAAACTAGATTTTTGCGAGTGGCAATGACTGAATTGTTTCTGATGTATCACTCTCCTAAAGTGTGTATATCCTCTGTGTATTAGTAGCTAGTGGTTTCCACTGGAGAAAGGGAACGTGCTCTAATGCTGACACTGCAGCCATAGGAGGGACCCCTATTAATTATTTATATTACTATAATTATACCAAGTTACCTGATACAGGGCATACCAGGGCAGCCACAGTGCAGCCCAGCATATTTCTTTGCTGCAGACTTAGGATCCTCAGGTAGCTGATCCGCTTCAGCAGGTTAGCACAGATGACACCTTCTGGGGCTGTGTTTGCAAAGAACCTGGAAACAGTGGAACACATGAGCACCTTTGGTGTGTTCCCCAGTGCTGGAGCTGCTGGGGGGACAGGAAAGGAATAGATGGGCAACAGCAGCAGAGTGGCTCTGGAGGTACTTGGCACCCACCTTTATGTGCCTGATAGTGCCTGCAGTTTCCTCGCCTTTGAAATGTGAGCATGCCCTATTAAGTACTACAAGAAACCCGTATCTGCCAGCTCCCCTTTCTTGCTGCAGCCAGGCTGCTGAGGAGAAAGGAAGGGGTGCAGTGGGGTTTATTGAGTTACCAGTGGAGTGTGTCTGCAAAACATCTTGGTCTAACCTAACCTTTTGGGTAGGGTTAGGTGGGCTGCACAGCAGCCCAGACAATCTTCTCTCCCTCCTCCCTGTCCACATCACAGATGCCTCCAGCTGGACGAAGATAATTTTCATAAAAACAGTGAACTCTGATCCCACAAACCCCTGTAACCACATGCTTTAAAGTTGACTGTATCTTTAAGTGCTGTGCTCAGCTCGGACCTTACAGGCTTGAACCTGCAGCCCTGATGTGAGTGATCCATGTCCTCTGTGTATGTTTGTATAAGTAATATAATTTATATACATGGAAAAGCAAACTTAATCATCTGATAATACAAGTAAAGTGTTTGTCTTTCACTGTTGGAGGCATTTAAGAATACAAATGCTTTGAATAGCCTTCCTGCCTTTGAATGGTCATGTTTTGTTAATGCAAACTTAATGAGCTGGGAAAAAAAAATGGAAAGGAGGGTCTGGGGTTAGAGCTGAAAAGTCATTTTTTCTCTGAACCCACACTTGGCTGATTGTCTTGGGCTATAGCCATGATCCCTGCTGAATAAACCATTTGTTTGCTTCCGGAAAAGTAAAAAAAGACCCTTGACATTCTTTACACAGCAGAAACAAGCTTGGGAGCAGATGGTCACTTACCTCATTTTTTTTTCTTCATTTTTTTTTTTTTTCCTTTCCTAAATGTCATTTTGGTCAAAGTGCATACTATTCAAATGTATTATTGTATATTTTTTGTATTTTAAATGCTAGTCCTGATGTAATTTCCTGAAGTCATTTGCTTTGTACTGAGGAGGAACTGGCCCCTGCATGTGTACCAGAATTGCAGTGCAGGGATGTGAAATGATAAATCCGCAGCCTGTGCTGGCCATCCCCAGAGAGCATCCTCTCTTCCCTGCTAACAATCTTGTTGAGAGGCAAAGGGTGATAAACCAAGTGCTAGCCATAGCTCCAGGGCTGAGTCCATTTCTTCCCTTGTTTGGATGATGCATGATGGGCTGCTGCCAGTGAGGGGTGTTTGAGGAACAGGAGGATGCAGCAGAAGCAGCCAGCATCATTTTTGTTACCACTTACCTGTTTCAAACAGTGCTTGCTGGGCTCTGCATTGCAAATGCTCATCCCTCTTGGTTTGCTTGCAGTCCATCCTCAGGCACCAGCAGATGCAGTTCCAGGAGTTGTCTAGATCAAACTTATCCTTTAATCGTCACTCTTTAGTGCTTCAGAGTAAAAACTGCATTAGTTTGGCTCAATCTCTTCCCTATTCAAAAAAGCAACAAACCCAAACCATGTAATGTTTTACAGAGCAATGCCCTATTCCTGCTTCTAGACTTCTTGCAAAATTAGTATTTCAACAAAAAACATGAAGGAATATGATCAGTGTGCTGTTTCATTGAGGAAAAGAACAAAAATTACTTTTGTTAAATGCTAACAGTATATGTACTACAGAACAAACTGTAAGCTGAAATTGCAACATTAAGCCATCAAAGAGGAGCAACTTCTCCAAGAAATTTGTTTGTGTCCCACTGTTCTTGCAAGTAAGGCTGATGCAGTTATGGCTGGAGCCTCTGGACAGCAGAACTGGTAGTGGACCCAACTGGGTGCACTCTTCTGCCGCCAGGAAGGAGCATGGAGAGCAGAATCACTTCAGCTGTTCTCTCAGCATCCTTGCTTCCATGGGCTCTAGGGCACCTTCGATCTAGATGGGACCTCCCCATGGCCCGATATCTTGGAGTTGGTTATTCCTTATTCTGAGACAATAAGGTGGGGTTTTTTTCTTCTTTTACTTGCTTTTTCCCTTCAAAATCAGGGCCTTACTATGGCATTTGCAATGACTGACCACCAGTGTGCAGGCTAACTGACAAAACTGTAAAGATAAGCTCATCACAGCATGTCTGAGGTACACAGACCAGATACAATATCTGTAAGTGGTTTCGTAAAAAATAATTCCAGAAGATTCCCATAAAACATACCCAGAAATTAATGGGCCAGCTCCTACACAGAAATTTTTCAATACTAACTGTCAGCATGTCATTCCCTGACAGCTTGTTATTCATGGAGCTGAGACATGCTTAAAAGCATAGAAGGGAAATAAATGGGCATTTGTGTGACTGGCATCAGGAGGAGCAGTGCCTGCCCCCTCCCTCCCTTGCCTGCAGTTTTGCCAGGTGCTGCCTCCCATGGCATGAGATGGGCCACGTGGAGCACACACAATGAGGGCATCATGATGCCATTGACTGTCACTACACTGCAGCCAAAAGGTACCAGGAAAGTGTATAACTAAGAAAAAAAATAGCTGTATTAAATATTCTAGCACAGCCTTAAGTTTCAGCTGAAAGGTGGCATGTCTTTCCCAGAAATTAGTGAGGTGCACTGGGTTCATGAATCTGCACAGGCAAACATCTACGACATAAGGAGAGTCTGAGGCTTTCTTTGCAGGACAGGGGAAGTGTGGGTGGGTGATGAAACTTGTCAGACTTTGGTGGAGTGGAGCATAGGCAGTTCTGAGGTCTGTAGATGAAAAAGCAGGTATCAATCAGTGAGATGAGTCTGTGGTTTTCCAAGGAATACTGAGATTTATGGAGTGACAAAGAGATTTACTCAGAATGACTTCAAGGGAGTTTTCTACTTTTTTTATTCAAAGTAGTGTTAACAGGTGTGTCTGTACTGAGTGAAGAGGTCTGTTTAGGCAAGTTTTGTAGGAGCTGTATTTGAACTTCTTAGAAAGCCTGACCTGATGGAAGAGTCCTGTTAGGTGTTCGTTAGGGATGCACAGATTTATGTACCTTCTGTAAGGCTTGCCCTCTTCCTTGTGCCTGTTAGGAGGTACAAATGTTGCAAGTGGCCAAGAGAACATGCACAAAGAAGATGCACTTCAGTCATTTGCATCTGCAGGTGTTAGGGACTGGAAACACATCTTGCAGAAACACGCTAAAAAGGTGAAGAGAGGGTCTTGCATTTGCCAAAACATTTAGAAAAGTATCTCCTGCCTTTCTAGTGATAAGGGCATCCTTTTCACATGCTGTTCAGAAGGCCCCACCAGAAGAGGTTTGTTGAAAGGAAATTTTAACATCAGAAAAATATTTTGTTGTCTTATAACCGGATGTGCTTGCATTAATAAAGGGTGGCTGGGGTACTGAAGGCTTTAAATGCTTTATTTTCTTTTTTTTTTTTTTCTCAGTATGTGCTGACAATGAGAATGAACTAGAGGCAGACCAGCAGATGGACAACTTGTACCTGAAAGCTTTGGAGGGATTTATTGCCGTGGTGACACAGGATGGAGACATGATCTTTTTGTCAGAGAATGTCAACAAATACATGGGTCTTACCCAGGTAACTTGTTCCCTTATGTTTTCCTGTCTTTGTATACAGTTCATAGAAACAACTCTTATGTATAAATGCAGAAAACCCAGCTGTGTGTCACTGCAAAAAAGATTGGAAATAAAATGTCTTATTTCTCAGGCAGGTTGCAGGTTCTCTCTCCCTTTCTATCAAGTTGTCGTGTCTTTGGTGACTGCAAAGTTGCCTTCCTAGGTCTTACTGGGGAGATGAGAAGGCATTTATTCTATTTGTGCCTTAGACTATGGGACAGAGGGGATAGAGCTGCTCTTTTGGGTCCCCCCTTTTCTGCTTTGTGGATTGGGAGTTTTCTCCTGTGTTGAAAATAACAAGTGGTGTTGACTGTTAACTGCACTGTGCAAAGTCAAAGATAAGAGAATCATTCTGGGGAGAAAATGAGGAGTTATGCATAGGATAAACAAAGGGAGGGTCGTAGGATTTTTGTCTATCAGCATCCTGTCAATGCACTTAGTGACCAGTTTCATTTCATTTTTAATTGTATTCAAAACCAGATAAATATTTTCAATTGCTTTGATTTGGCTACTGCTTTGATTTGGCTATGTGTAGCTCTTACTTCCACACAGGTGGAACTCACTGGACACAGCATTTTTGACTTCACTCATCCATGTGACCATGAAGAAATTCGAGAGAATCTGAGTCTGAAAAATGGTAATAACAAAAATACGAAAGTCCCTGTTTGTTTTTGAAATAATGAAATTAAGTAAATGGCTAGCAGTAGAGATCTGTTCATCATGGTAAAAGGAATTTTTGTTCCTACAGTAATCATTAACTGTTATACAGTGCTTTGCAGATTCATTTTGTTTTGCAAATATTGCTTAAATATGATAGTACTAAGGAACTATTTGTTTAGTATTTTCCTGTCATCAAGTTTAGACAGGCATACTGTTTTCAATTGCAACGCTGTGGAAAGATTCATGTGCTGCAAGCTAAAACATAGACTTAAAATGCAGAAGTCCCATTTAAGTTCCACTTAAAGTTTTAGATCTGAGTTCTACAAACTGCTCTGTAAGGGTCAATGCATCTTTGATAGTCTCTGCTGGTAAATTACCTGAGAATTAATCTGTTATTTCTGTTGAATCCTTCATGCTTATAAGCAGAAGAAATCGAGAACGAAAATGAGAAAATTAATTTGCCTTTTCCTTATACAGGGCCAGGCTTTGGAAAGAAAAGCAAAGAGATGTCAACTGAGCGTGACTTCTTCATGAGGATGAAATGCACTGTTACCAACAGAGGCAGAACTGTTAACCTCAAGTCTGCCACATGGAAGGTACGACATTTGAGCCACATTAAGTGGGTTTGATTTTAATAGACATTTTGATGTGGAGAGAAAGTACATCCTAAGTTTGTTTCTTGTTATTTCAGGTTTTGCACTGCACTGGACAAGTTAAAGTGTATAACACTTGCCCTCCTCACACTCTGTGTGGGTATAAGGAGCCTCTTCTCACCTGCCTTATAATAATGTGCGAGCCTATTCAGCACCCTTCAAACATCGACATCCCCCTGGACAGCAAGACCTTCCTGAGTCGCCATAGCATGGACATGAAATTCACCTACTGTGATGACAGGTATGCTCCACTGGATTTTCATTTCCATTTTTATCTTCTTGAACAAAACAAGCAGTTCTTCCAAATGTCTTGTGTGGACCTGGTAAGCAAGGACTAGAAGAAAATACAGCCTGTTATCAAAATGGCTATTTAGTGGTTTACTTAATCCATCTCAAAAATTTCAGTTTGGGTGAAATTGTATTCCTGCTGTACTTCCTTGTTCTGCCAAGTGAGGAATTCAGTTTTACTGGCAGAAGACGAGGCAACTTGGAGCCACAACACTTGTTCCTGTATTTTAGAGAGCACGTCCCATGGCCGTATGGACCTTAGTCAAGGACTGTTTTACGGTTGGTTTGGCCCAGGATGCTGTTATCAATTAGCTGGCAAGAACTTTATGCTCTACATTAACCAAGAATTGCCAAGGTATCCAGAGTACCTGCTGCTCTGAAATGGAGTTGCAGCCTCTTGCTCAATGAAAAGCAAACAGCCTTTATTGGTTATCTCCCTGTGCCTTTTAGTGACAAAATGAACAGGACGGGAGGACCTTGGATCAGGCAAGGGGCTAGTCCTCTGCTCCCCTCACTTCACTCTGGAGTGGAAAAAATGGAGATCTCTCTAGTCTCCACCTGCCTGACTTGTCCTGGGATCTCCATGGCATTTCATGCTATCTATCTCTTCTCCCTGTCTATGTACTGTGATAACCATCTTCCGTGCATGTGAGCGAGCCAGAGATCCCTTCCCATGAAGTGTCTTCCTGTCCTCCATTTGCCCTGAAAGTCCTGTCTTAACTGCTGTGCATTTGGGGCTTGTTTTGTTTTGGTTTTTTTTAAGTTTANTTTTTTTTAAGTTTATGAAGGCATCCCTGAATTTAAGATGAAATTTTCTGCCTAAAGAAATTGGTCTCCTGAAATTCAGAGATGCTAGCAACCTCGGAGGGTTATCAGTGAGATTATAAACATGCTTGCAATTTACGCAGAAACTCACAGGACCAACATCTTTGTTGATTTCTTCAACCTTCGAAGGTTTTTTTAAACTTTGCTAAGTAAGATTTTCTCTTTAAACAATGTGATAAAGCAGCCACATAAACTTGCAGTGTTAGCAGCTGTGGATGAAAGCAAAATTGCAAGTGTGAAACTTGTGACTGACCTTCTGACCTCTCT